>CANXYI010036136.1:0-13892 GCA_948208565.1 Hura crepitans
ATATAAGATATATATCTATGAGATGAGCTAGATAATGTTGATATGAAATGATAATGGCATAGCTATATAAGTGGTATAATCAAATGGCCTATCTTTACATATGATTATCTTCTCATTTTAGAATAGGGCCAAATGGCCTAAGGAAGTATATTTGATAATGCTAAGGCATCCATTAGATAAGAATATAAAATTGTATTTTAAGACTTAAATTAAATATGCGGATGATGATGTATATTAGTGATGTACGTGATACATGAAATGAATATATTTATGCATGCATTATGATAAAAGAAATAATGACAACTACCTTTGGTCATTTGTTTGCCAAATGAATTTTAAAATAGATAAAAATAACATTAAAGATATGAACCCTAATTAAGGAATGTTGATAGCCCATATGAATGTAGATAACCTACTCTAGATAAGTTGGCTAGTCAACTAGAGAGTTTAGCAGTTGCTAGAGTACCTTGGTACCTCATTATGACCTTTGGGTCTAATGAGAGCTTTAGGTTTACATTTATGAATTTTGAGTTTAGCGAGACCTTTGGGTTTGATGAGACCTTTGGGTCCTATAAGACCTTTGGGTTCATATTTATGACTTTTATGTTCGATGAGACCTTTATGGTCCAATAAGGCCTTTATGGCCCATTTATCCTTTATCTAGTATTGAGATCTTCTCTATTGATTTAAGGTGAACTAAATATATTACTTAATATATGATTATTAAGAAATTGTAATTAACCATAATGAAATAATATTTATTATGCATATGATCTTATAACTTGAATTGCATGTGTTTGATGTTAATTAATTGTATAGTTAATCTTCTATGCTAGTATCTCTTGACCATGCTATAAAAACTATCATGAATATAACTTATTTAGGTTAAAGTGAATATGTGTATTGATTTATTCTAATAGATGACATATGCATTGTTAATGAAATATCTTAAAGTATACTTAAATCTAGAATGCTATATGAATTTGTTTATGTTGTTATGTGAATATAAATGCCTATACAAGGTATTGGTATGGCATTGTAATTAGTCTTTTTTGTGATAATGGTACAAATGACATGTTTGTGAAGTTTATAAGTGCAAGTATGTGTGTTTATGTATATAGTATGTATTATGATTATGGTTGAATAACACTTAATAATTGTTATAATTAGGAGGATTGACTAGAAGAGCATTTCTACGTACGATAAGCATACATATATGATAAAGGATGGTTAAATGATTAAAAGTTAAGTGGTGAGAATAAAATGAACTACAAGATATACATGTATAAATTAGTTAAATAATATCAGATTTGGCAAATGGAATATTAAACATTTAGTGAATGAATTGAATAATATAGAGACTTATAAGTGGAAATTCTTATAATGCATAGTAACATAATGGATGAGTAACTAAACACTTGAGACTATAATGTTACTTATATAAGGATAAGTTCCAAATTAGATGAGATGAACTAAATTTCTTACATCGCACTTGTATGACTGGAACATTAAGCTTGTACTATAAATTATCATGAATGTGCCTTATGTGGGAATGTATGTAATTAATTTTATCAGATACACCACTAAGTTATGAAGCTTAGTACATCACATTCATTTCGCAATGTGTAGGTCCTTTCATACAAGTGCTTATGGAAGATGCTCAATTTAGCAGATGAGGAGTTTTAAGGAGAAAATTCTTCTTTTGATAGATGTACTCTTATTTGTATAGGTTGTTATATTTCCTTTTAGTTTTGGCAGTCATAAGTGATAGTAGGCCTATAGGCCTTAACATGTATCATATATGTATATATCTTTAAGTAGTATGGTTTGTATTTCAGTGATGTATGTTTATATGTTTTGAGTGGGATATGTATGCTTAACAATATATGTTGAATATAATGCATGTATGAGATTTGTGTGTGGAGTTGGATGTTTGATCAAGTCTAAAGATTGAGAAATGGTTTTTTGTGATGGGACTCTTTTAGAAGTGCTTTTATGTAGGCTATTATTTAGATTAGTGTCACCGAACAAACAGAATGTTGCCAAAATTTTGACATGATAACTATAAAGTAGTTTAACCTAATTTGTGGTTTATGTAAACATAAGTTATAAGGCTATTGATAATAGGTATAAAGGAAAAAGTTTTTAAGTAATTTGGTTAATAAGGAAGTCCATTATTAGTTGTGTGCCATCTTTCATCCAAATCCAATGACGGGATGAGTGAAAGGTGTCATATTTGGTGGTATCAGAGCTCCAATTAGGCATTCCTAAGCATATAAGGATCTTATAAGCAATATATACATGCCTAAGGTTTAAGGTTAAGTACAATATAAGCATATGCTAATGGGATATGACAAGTTATTTTCTTTAAGTTAATGGAATATAGATAAGTTAAGCTCTTATAACCTCGACAAGAAGTAGAGGTAGAAGGTGGATTGAATCAATACATTTAGACTATGGTTAAAGTGAAAGGTTAATTGATATATTAGAGGATTATATCAAAAAGGGATATAGTGGTAATGGAATAGTGCTAGTGTAAATGAAGATCTATTGATGTTATATGACTGAAGGGTACATGTATATGCATAAGCAAAGGAAAGAAGTAAGGTAATGATGGACTCAACATTGTAAAGACATGTTTTGAAGCATAAAAGTCTAGTGTTTCTAGTGTAACTATAAAAATTTTCCCTTATATTAAGGGTGACTTCTATTGGCATATGATACATAGGAGCTAGGTTATGCTTGACATCATTTTAGTGTCATTATAAGAATTTGCATGAGCATGTTACATCATCATCATATATGCATAATATTAGCTCATTTTCTTAAATGCATTTGATAAGGTACACCTATACAAGTGGATAATGTGAGAAAAGACTAATAAAGCTATGATGAAATCTACAATGTTTAATGATAAAAAGGAATAAAAGAAGAGTTATGCTCTTAAAGAAAGATGGAACTTGTTATAGAAAGGTATTTGTGATAAAGAACATTATTAGAATAAATTGTTGCTAAGAATCATAGTGGCATAATGGAAAAGTGGTGGTATCACTATATGACATGGACTCAGATAAGTAATAATGATACGCATTAGAAAGAGGATAATGAGAAAGATCTTAAAATACAAATGCACAAGTATTAGAAAAGCTTGTGAGATGTCTGAAAGAGGAAAAAAAGGAAGTATGAAGGACTAAGTTAGTGAATAATTATAAAGGATAAGTTTAAAGCAATAATGATAAGAAGATAAGAATAGAAGGATGAACACGAAATGAATAAAGAGGAAAAATAGAAATAGATGACATAGAGTATAATTGAACCATAAGAATTTTGCAGAAGAAAATCTTTTTAATGGGAAAAAATGTAACATTTTAAAATCTCAGGATCATGAATATTAAATCTCGAGGTTCTAAACAATGACTCCCAGGATGTGAATAGTGCTTTATTATTACACAATAGTACATGTTATAAATAGGCCACGGGTGAAGTTTGGCATGAAAATAACTATGTTTAGATAGTTAATGATTGCTAATAATTGTGCTAGTGAATAGTACCATCTAGGATGTGAATAGTGTTTCCTAATATCCTAGTCACACTAATTTGAAATGATGGAAGTATTGATTAAGAAATAATTTTAGGCAAAATTTGAAGTGCAAATAATATCATTATGGAGGCTAAAATCAGTAGTAAAGCTTTATAGCATTACAAAATAATTAGTCATATGGTTATAGCTGAATCCATAATTATCATTTTTTTTGCCCAAATTGTCTCGGGAATGCTACATCCTGATACTCAAATATTCTAAGGAGTTCAATGGAATTGAATTGTAATATTTGAAGATTGTGGGAATTTTTTACAAATCAAATAGGGCTAAAAATGTCAATTTAAGTTGATTCATCTTAGTTTTTGACTAGGATTTGTTTTGGACATACAAGCATTATTACAAATGATTTATTGAGACCTTAAGATAAGTAATTTAACGAAGGAATTAAAGAACATAAATTAAAATGGCTTAAGAAGAGGTTTTATGGGCTTATTTAATTTGGACTAATAGATTTTTGTCTAAAGAAATCATGGTCATTGATCTAGGGCCCTATATAAGACAAATAAGTCATCTAATGAGAGAGGGATATTTGCTACCCATCCTTTGCTCTTTCTCACCCAAAACTATAGCCATTGTTAAGCTTCCAAGCTCTATGTGACTTCTTTTACTCCCACTTAAAACAATTTTTTTATACACCAAATCATCAAATTGACAGCTACATATGATGAATTAAGTGCTAATTTATAAGAAGGAGGTCTTATTTGGGCAATTTTTGGATCAATTCAAGTTAGGTGAATACTAATCCGAATTTGATAAATAAGAGAGAAATAAAGATAAAAGCAATGAGAAAGTCAATCGAACCATGAGTTGATTTTTGGAGATAATTGGTATGTATATCCAATAATGTTGACACTTTAAATTATGTGTGTATGAATCAAAAGTTTAATTTGATGTATGAATTAAAACTTTAATGCTCTGTGTATACGCATGCTTATGAGATATGATGAGTGTTTATAATTGGTAATTAGTTAATGATTGATGCATGTTTTTTTTATGTTAAATGAAAAAAATCATAAGAGATATAAGTGTTTGTATATGTGGCCGAAAATTATCTTAAAGATCTTTGAGTGTATGTAATAGATAATAATGAATAATAATGTAAATTGTGATAGAATTCACAAATCAAAAATATGTAATATGTAATTGATGAGAATTTTTATTTTGTAATAATATGATTTTAAGAGGGTGCTTATTGAGTATGCTAAAGTATGATGTATGAACATTCCATGATGTGAGTGTGATGAATATAAACATGATGGAATGTGTGTGTATGTGTATAGTGGTTGTAAGGTAGAAATCTAGGAAAGTAGATAATTAAGTGCAATGACTTTATGTATGTGACACCCCTTACTAAATTCTTGAAAAAAACCCAATAAGAGATGCACTTCTCGCCATGTCACCCATCCTAAAATTTCTCCTATGTTTATTCATTTAATTTTTACCTACAATGCACTAGACAACTCTGTCTGATTTCAAATTCATTCAAGTCAATTCTTATAATTGATTTAAGTTCATATTATCATGTTTTAGCTATAACAGTAAGAATCTAATAAATCTAGTATTATCTAAAAATTCGACAGCACAACGGCTACCCGGGTCACTATCCCAAAATTTCTTTCTACCTGTAAACACTTTTATATCATATATCATATCTCCTGGACCCTTCTGGTCCCCCAAATATCATTCTACCAATATCCATTTATCTCACAGTAGTCACAGGCCTCAGGCCATAATAGAAACATATAGAGCCTTAGGCTTACAAACAATCACAGAAAGTATACATACAACATAAGGATTAACCATTAATTAAGTACAACACAATCTATCTATATATACATATGCAAATACTATTCTATCCCTTATATACATCATACCTATTCCTTCCACCTAAATACATATAGTGCATAAGCTATACATCAACACATGATTGATCTTTTAAAAAAATGACTTTTGAACTCCATTGCATGCTTTACGAGGTGATGTCCTTGACCTTAGTACCTATGCACCCAAACAAGTACACTGAGTATAAAAATACTCAGTGGTGAATTCAATAATTAAAAATATGCCTAAAGGTTAATCGATGCATTATATTTTTATTCTAGTCTTATATTGCTATCCTAGTTTAGGTAAAGAAACTAACATGTATAATTACCATTTTACCCTTAGGTTATTTCTGTCTATAATTACCTAATTACTCATTACAAGTCATATAATTTTATGTGTTAAGTCATTATTACTCATTTGATGCACAGACTACACCAGTTTAAGTCTTTATTCATTATTAGTGAAAAATTACTAAAATGCCCCTATGTTATGTCTCACGGTCATATATGGATTTATTATTCTTATTCAATTATTTTAATTAGCCTAACTCAGGAGACATCACTAATAGACTCTAGATCTAGAGGGAAAATAAACTAGTGCAATGGTCCCTATTCTAAACCTATGCCGCTGCACCAACATATATGCCATAATAGAGATCAACTTGAGGCCTCTCCAGACACAAATAAATAACATTGATCTATGTGACATAATGGAGATCAGCCCATTAGCCTCCCTAGCCATAAATAAAGTATTAAAAACTGTATGACGTAATGGAGATTAGCTTGTAGGCCTCCCCAGCCAGAATTAATCATCATAAGGAATGTGACATAATGGAGATCAGCCCATAGGGCTCCCTAACCATAAAGAATCTCAACAACTATGTGACATAATGGAGATCAGCTTGGAAGCCTCTCCAGCCATAATGAATATCATTGCCTGAACATCAGACAACTAGCAGCTACTAAATCCTAAGTTGACCGGTCAACCTATCTAGTAGGCATCTAACTAGTGGGCCATTTATCCATAATTAGTGTCCATTTCTTTATTGATTAACTTTTTATAATATTATGAATTGAAAAATAATCAATTATAATTTTTACAGCTCAGTTGAAATTTAGCCTGGTCTGGTATGGCCACAAATAGGCTGTACTGGGTAAAAATATTAGAAAATATATTCAAGGTACCATTACCAATAATTATCATATATTATGCTAGCTTTAGTTTCATAAATATTTCACAAGTTCAGGCCATTTATTGTCCAAGGTATTTATTAATTTAGGTAATGGTTATTTTGGAGAGTTACAGGTCATTGCGGCTAAGCTTTAACTAGGCTTTTTTTTAGGTCCGTTTCACTTTATTTTTTAGTTATGTTTTCACTAGCTATTTCATGTAGTCATAAGCATAAAGCCAATCACAACTTGGGCTATAATCTAGGCCAAAATTTAGGCATTCATGTCATTCCAAAAGATTCCTCATACTAGCCATTTTAGGCACATAATTTAGGTGAATTATTTATTTACCAACCTTAGCCCTTAAAGACAAATATAAGCCATTTTTCATACTTCATTCCTATCCAAGCATAATGTCATTTTTCAAGACATTTTACATGCCATTTCTTGCCTACATTACATGCCATTTTAATGTATACATCTTACTTGATTTCATGCCAAAGTAATTAAGCTAGTCATGCTCTCATGATCATCCATTAATACACATAACATTGTACCCATACTATGCCATTTTATTTATGGATGTTCCCTAATTTCATACTAACCAAATTAAGCTAATCATGCTCACATTCTTGTGTCTTATTATACATGCCCTTTACACTTAGGTTACCAACCTTTACATACCATTATCATTCACAACATCCATATATGTCAAGATCATTATATATTCAAGTCTAATTAAAGCAACCAAATTTGAATAATTTAAGTCTAATAGATTAAGCTTCCAAATATTTATCCATTTCAAGCAACATAACAAAAATTTACTTACCACTTTCCTTTTTAATGGTTTTAGGTACCTTGAGATACAAGCCATAACCATGAATTTGTCCACATATCTTCTTTTTTTCAATGACTCACACATATTCTCAACTCAATTAGGCATTCCTAAAGACATGATTTTGCCAATTTAAATAGATCCCTTATAGTGTATATCTTGGCCAACAAAAACATACTCATGTGGGTCAAGTGTTCATCAAACAAATTCCAAATTTGGTCCCCTACTTATCCTTCTAACCATAAACATTTTTTGCATGCTAAAAGAAAACAACATCTAGACCTCAATTTAACCTCACTACAGCTTGATTCCAATCTCATAGAAATCACATGGCATGAAGAAACACTAGAATTCACTTACTTGGTAAAGAGCACAATTAAAACTCTAATTGCACATGTTGTCTAGCCCTTCCACAGTAGCTTCTCCCTTGCTCCTCAAGCTCTTCCTTGCTTTATTTCACCTTAAAACAAAGTAATACATGACCCCACAAAAGCTAGGCATCACTAGGAAGCACTTCTAGCCAAGAAAATTCAAGAAAACTCAAGGAAAGGCCATAAAAGCTCACCTTTCTCCCTTGCTAGATTGGTTCTAACCCCAGAACCTTTGGTGATTTTTAATTTCCTCATGAGATCTCCTTTTGCCTTCATTCCTCTTCTGAAAATTCATTAACATCCTAAAGAAATTTTTAGAACCTAGAAACTCTAAAAAAGCTTTAAGGAAGAAGATGAAACTCCCCCTCCAAGCTATTGCGGTGTCATTGCCCACTACAACAAGGGAGGAGTTTCCTTCCTCTTGTTTAAGTGGAATTATCCACTTGGCATTCACCCTTGCCACTTGGCAATGTTACTAAGCCACTTAGACAATTATGGGTGGGTGGTACAACCACCCGAGCCACCCTGACATGTCTTGATTTTTTGGTAAACTTCAAAAATTCACACAAACCTCAAAAAATTATACTGTTTATTTTAAAATTCATATTTTAGACCCCTCTATCTACTTATAAATTTTTGTGGCCAAAATCCATTGATAGGGCCATTTTTAGACTACCTCAATTTGCGTGCCAATCTAAAAAATTATGAAAATTTGCAAATGACCTCTGATTCAAAAAATTATCTTACCAGTGGACTCGATGTAATTTTTGAGCTTTAGGGTTCATTATTTTTGGGTCTGTCCGAGCACATCCTAGGACAATCTAGGCCCGAAAATTTTTTATTGTATTAAAGTGTAGCTTACAGTTCGAAATGAATTGTTGGTTTTGCTAAATTTTTAAATATTACTCTTTTCAGCAGATTAAAGCCCCTCAAAATTTCATAACCTTTGTCACTACCTCGATTTACATGCAAGTGACCTCACACCCCAGGCACACTCCGCAGACCTAGTGGCACTATACACAGAGCCTCAAAGCATTGGTGTTACAATGTATAGATTTGGTTTTTTTTATGTTTAGAACATGTGAAAGAAGAATAAGTGAGGATATGGAAAACATATGTGAAATAAAGTGTGCATGTGTAACTTTTAAGCATGTGTTTAATGTTTTTTAGTGTGTAAGTTTTGTGAGAAATAACTTTTATGCATCACGTTATATTATTCTTTAATAAAGGCTTTTAGTGTGATAATTAATAAAAAGAAGTGATAAGTAATGAAGTGGTAACTTGGTCAAATAAAGAGAAGCTTGTTCCATTGAATAGTAGTGATGCTCATTTCAATGATAATTAAAATAACATATTATAGTCAAGAAATTGAGGCATGTAATTTATAAAACATGAAAATGTTAATGTTAACATGACCACGTATGTGGTTATGTTTATGGATAAAATGAAGTCTAGCCTTATTTTTTAGCCATGTTAGGTGTAATGATATGGGTAATGTATAATAACTATGTTGGATCTTGTAATTGAGCTATAATCATATAAGAGATGAAAATTTGCTAATGGTAATCCTTATGTAACTTTGGCTAGAAATCTAAAAGTGTATAAACCAAGAATATGTTTATGCTTTTTGTATTTCCTTAACTCACATATAAATGGCATAACTATAAATGATTACAAAAGTAATTGATATGGTGATACGGAGCATACAAAGAGATATGGATGTAAGTATATATATATTTTTGCATGATAATGGAATTCATATTTGTATGCCATAAGTTGGCTAATATGGATGTGAAATGATAATGGCATAACTATGTAAGTGGTATGGTTCAATCACTTATCTTGACATGTGATTGTCTTCTCATTTCTGGAAAATGCCTAATGGCCTAAGGAAGTATATTTCATAATTGTAAGACATTCATTATGTAAGGAACATAAAATTGAGATAGATATGTAATTTAAGAATTTAATTAAACATCTGGATAATTATATATGTTAATGATGTACATAATGCCTAAAATGAATCTATTGATGTATGTGTTATGATAAAGGAAATAATGATAGCTACCTTTGGTCATTTTGTTGGCTAGATGAATTGTAAAATATATAAAAACAATGCTAAGTATATGAAACCTAATTAAAGAATAATGATAGCCAATATGAATATAGATAACCAAGTCTAGATAGATTGGTCGATTAACTAAAGAGATTAGCAGTTGCTATAGTACCTCAGTAACTCATTATGAACTTCTAGTTTGAAAAGACTTTTGAGTCTATTTTATGACATTTCGATGTGATGAGACCTTCATAGTTTGATTAGACCTCTATGTTATGATGATGCCTCTCTAACCCATTTATCCTATTACCAGTATTGAGATCTTGTCCCTTGATTATGGGTAAAACTGAATGAAAAACTTAATAAATGATGACTAAGAAAATGTAATTAACCATAAAGAAATGATATTTATTATGCATGTGATGTTATAACATTAATTGCATTTATTGATGTTTGTCAATTGTACATTTAATCTTTTATGTTGTTATGTCATAATCATGTTATAAAAAATCTCTTGAATATAACTTATGTAGATTAAAATAAATGTGTGTATTAATGTGATTTAGTAAATGACATATGGATAGTTAATCAAATATCTTGAAGGATAAATAAATCTGGAGTGCTATATAAATTAGTTCATATTATTATGTGAATATAAATGCTTATACATGATACTAGTATGACATTGTAATTAGTTTTCTTTGTGATAATGGTATAAATGACATGTATATTAAGTAAGTAAGTATAAGTATACATGTATGTATGTGTATGTGTGAATATATATGCACACACATGCACATACATACATAGATGTAAAACTCAAAAGGGGTATAAAAAGAAGTATGATATTTGTAGTCATTAGTTTTAATGATGTATTATGATTATTATTGAATAACACTTAATGACTATTGTAATTAAGAGGAATAACCTATATAGTGTTTCGTAGGTAGGAAGAGCATACATATTTGCAAAATGATGGTTAAATTATTAAGAAGTTAAATGGTGAGAATAATAGGAACTGCATGTTATACAAGTATAAATGAGTTACACAATGTCTAATTAGTTAATTGGATTATTAAACATGTCATACTTTAATGGATGTGTAAAGAAACACTTGAGATTACAATTGTTACATATGTAAGGATATTGTTCATACCCCTTCTTTTCGAAGGCCGGTCAAACTAAAAGAACCAAAGAGTTTACCTAAATCTCACCTCTCAATTCCCAAAAGACAATAAGGAAATTAGAGAAATCATAAGTTGTTCCTATTTGATTAGCTTAGAAAGAGTGAGTTGGGCACCACAAGGTACAAGTCACCGCCAACTGAAGTTGGCAGATACCTTGTAGGGCAAAAACTAGCATAGGTCGAAACACTACTTTTATTTATACCTCAAGTTAGTATGGAATCTTAGATTAAATTAATAATTTTACCCGTTTTTTGAAGTGAGTTTTGAGATTAAAATGAAGCATTCTAACATATAGAAAAATACGAGAATGAGCATATTCACAAATACAAAGGAAATACATGAATTTAAAGAAAAACATATATGAAATCGGTTAATTGATTTTCTTTGAGAACCTTGGTTTTAGCGTACCAATTTAAGAAAGCAAATTTTATTTTTGTGTCTTTTATTAAAGAAAAATTAAAAAATAAATTTATTAGAAAAAAACCAAATAATTAAGTAGAAATCAATTTGATAATTTTTTATAATGTGTAAAAAATCTTTTTTTGCCTATTATAACATTCAAAAAAAATACAGGGAAATAAAATGAAAATTAAGTTACATGGTAATTACATAAAATAAATTCTAATTGAATAAAAATAAAATTACATTGAAAATTATAACACAAAATAATAAAGAAATAATAAAAAAACTAAAAGATAAAATTAGTAAGAAAACAAATATTAAACAAAGAAAAAAATAGAAACAAAATAACAAAACTAATAACAAAATTAAAGGAGAAAAATAATAAAAAGGATAACTTCACTAGGTGTTTGATAAAAGGGAAAAAGGTAGTTTAGATGAACTCCTATTAGATATCAAACAACTCGCATTACAACAAAAACATAGTGTTAGTATGAAGGAAATAATGGAATAAACATTAAGAAAAGAATAAATAATAAAAGGGCATAAAATAAATAGTTAAATAAATAACAAAGGAAAAAATTAAATAATTAATAACATATGAACTAAATCATCACATTTAACTTGTAAATGGTTAAAAAGGAGAAAAAATGATAATTAAATAAAAAATAAAGAAGGACAATATATTAATAATAGACAAATAAAAATTGGGTACCACATCTAATTCGTAGATGAGTACCTAAAAAAAAGGTTACCATATTTAATTGGTAAATATGCAATAAAGGAAATAAAACAAAAGGCACCACGTCTAACTAGAAGATGGATTAAAAAGATAAAAAGCAATAAAAGAAGAAAAGAAAGAGTTGGCGAATCTACCATGTATAATTACCTTCAAAGTTGATCTTTAGTTAACATGATAGTAAACCACCAACTTTTCATGAAAAGTCACTTTAAAATCAGAAAAATGGTGTTTAAAACATAATTTTCATGTTTGTGAGTATGCACTTAATGGAAAAAGTAGACCCCTTGGATTGACAAGGAAATTAATATTCATACATGTGAATTAAGGCACAAAATAACCATTTTAGAGAGGTTGAAATGGCCGTTTAAGCTAGTTAAATAGCCATTTTTAGTTGGTGAAATAGTTATTTCACCTTTTTAGGAATCTTACATGGATTTTGCCCCCTTTCCTAAATGACACAATTTTGTAGAGGTAAAATGGTCACTTCAAGAAAATGTGAATTAGCCATTTTGCCCCCTAAACATTTTCCATTTCCAAATACTTTACACTATGAGGGGATTCACCCCTTACACCCCCTTTAGCATCAATATTCACCATTGAGCTTGGGTTTATCAGTTGGAGCCCCTAGCCCACTATAAAAATACATATTTTTATTACAATTATTGTCATGCCATGATCTTGTTGTGTCGAGTGAAGGTCTATGCTAAAAATTTTATGAAAACTTTTAATGAAAAGATCTTTAAATCAAATGTTAACATTCCTATTTATTGAAACTTTATCATTTTCTATCATTAAGCAATCTAAACATGGGAGCCGAAGAAACCTAGAATTTATAATTGCCCCTAAGTTTAGGGAGGAAACTAGAAGGTGTGTGAAGTGACCAAAAGTCTAAAAAAAGGAATGAGATGTATACCTTATAGTGTAACCTTTTTCATAATCTGGTGAATGGTTTGAGAGCTACCTCTGCTCAGTGGGTGCATCCTAAAAGTTAGCTTAATTTGAGAGCTACCCTTACTTGCTAGGTGTAACGTGAAAGTCGATTTGATTTAAGAGGTCCTCCATATTTGATAGGTGTGATAGGTTAGTTAGGTTAATCTGAGAGCTTCCCCTTTCTTAGTGGGTGTGACATAAGAGTTAGCTTGATTTAAGAGCTAATCCTTGCTTAGTGGGTGCGATTGATGAGTCAGCTTGATCCGAGAGCTTCCCCTTACTTTGTAAGTGAAAAATGAAAGTCAACTTGATTTAGGAGCTCATCCCTACTCGGTGGGTGAGATTGATAAGTCAACTTGATTCGAGAGCTTCCCCTTACTTGATGGGTGTAACATAAGATTCAGCTTGATCTGAAAGCTCCTTATTACTTAATTAATGTGACTGATGAGTCAACTTGATCCAAAAGCTTCCTTTTACTTGATGGGTGCAACATGAGAGTTGAATTGATTTATAAGCTCCTCCCTACTCGGTGGGTGTGACTAATAAGTTAGCTTCATTTAAGAGCATCCCCTTACTTGGTGGGTGTAACATGAGAGTCTGCTTCATTTGAGAGCTCCTTCCCGCTCAATGCATGTGACTAATGAGTTTGCTTGATCCGAGAGCATCCTCTTACTCAATAGGGTGAAACTAATGAGTTGGCTTGATTTTGACTTTCTTTTTATCCTTCTTGTCACCCGTGATAGGTCAAATGGCCAAAGTGCTTTGTGAGTTTGTCATT
>CANXYI010036183.1:0-13384 GCA_948208565.1 Hura crepitans
AGTTGATTGGTCAATCTATCCAATCTAGGTTGTTTGCTAGTATGGGCTAATCACCAAATTTATTTTGGTTTCACCATATTAAAATAGATTAACATAGGTTTTAATGATTGTTTGGCCAACAAATGACCAAACGGGGGAAGTGTGATTTTCTTTATTTTATCATGATTGCTTTCTAACATTCATAAATGTACATCATTTAACATGAAATTTCAGCATAATCATAACCATAATCATACATAGACTCATAACATACATAATGTAACCATAATTGTAATTTAGCCTTAACATACTCCCTTTTTATTCATACATACCCTTAACTTTAGTCACCATAATATGTTATGAGTAATATACCCATCTTGGCATATTATCATGATAAAAACCATAACTCACACAAGCCATACAAATGTTTCGACCAAGGTGACATAAAAGGGCATAATTACATTAAACACGTAATTGGCAACATTTTACATAGACCTTACTCATTTTAAATCACTTATGACTCAAAATGCCAAGCATATACATAATTAAGATTCTTAAATGCGTATATCCAAACATTTGGCCACTATATGATTTAGGTTCAAAAAAACCATTTTTATTCAATTAACATGATATCATGCATCAATATGTATGCATTTAACATGTCATTCCCATCATAAGCCAACATCACACACAATAGGCATTTTTAGCTTTGGACACACCAACATATACCCATAGGACCATTCAGCCTCAAGCTCATACACACACACACACACACACATATTAGGCCATTTAGCCATCATGTCCACATGTATATCCCACACCAATTAATCACTCTAATGGCATACATACATGTCCAAAAGAGCACATAACATAATTCGGAAGCATTCAAGCACATTACACCCTACAACTCACATTTCCATGCACATATACACACATATTTTCATAGGAGCATATGCACACACATTATAAATTATTTTGATTACACTTACTTTAATGTCAAAATACACCACTCTAGCTTGATTACACCTTCTGCTTGCCTTTGCTTCTCCCTCTTTCACCTTACTCTACAGCATAACACAAGTTTAATATGTAAAATTTTGTATAAAATCATACATGCATCAAAACTCAAAATCAACTTAAGAAATATGTTCTAGGTAACCTAGGAGCCTTAGAAAAATGTGAAATCCCAAAAAAGCTTATCTAACAAAAATATGTCACTATTCACCTCTTCATCCAACCATGAAAATCCTTCAATCAAACTTGAGTTTCATGGTTTAGATAGTGTTTAGAGGTATTACATGTATAGAATTAGGGGTTAAATGGTCATTTGAGGGAAAAGATTAAAGGAAGAAAAAGAAAAGTGGAGGTTAAGATTCTAAGAGAAGCCATCAGCTCCAAGAGGAAGAAGAGGGGATAACTATTCACTTGTTAACTTATTTTGAGTCATCTTTGACCCCCTTTTTTTTATATGTCTCCAAGATCAATGGCCTACATTCTCCCTTTTTGATCCAACGGCCCTCTAATTTCCATGTTTTCTTTCCTCTTTTTGAACCTTATTTCACTTTATAAACATCAAAATAAATGCCAAAAAATCATATAAATCAAACCTTGAAAACCTCTTTTAACACGTGCTCGAAACTAAGAAAATCTTATTAAAAATTTAACTTTTATCTTTACCCCATTTTATAAAAATACTTCCCAATATTCAAAAATTTCAATTCCATTACTACTAGACTAGTTGAAATATTTGAGTATTAGATTGTATCAATCTTGAGTCAATTTGTGCAAAAACAAAATATTTTTATGGCTTAGCTATAACTAGGTCACTATTCATGTGACACTGCTATAAAAATTTTACTTTTGTTTTTAGCCACCTTAATGACTTCATTTTCATTTCAAACTTTGCCCAAAATTTTATTATGATTAATACTTCCATCAATCATATCAGTGTACCTCGGGTTTTGAGAGCACTAATCACATCTTAAGAAGTACAATTTATAAACTTGGAATTTTTTAGCGTCACAATGTTTTTCTACTTATAATCCATAGCTTTGAGAGATATCCAGTCAGTTCATAGCCTTGAGAGATATTCACTTTTGCTTATAATCCATAATCACCTGATGCTTAGACAACCAATCCATACCCAAGATCAAGTTGAACTCATCAAAATATAGCTCAATGAGGTTAGCTAAAAACTTGTTTCCTTGTACCCTTAAGGGACACTCCTTATAAACCTTGTTTACTATAGCATGATAACGTATAGGATTACTAACCATAATTTCTATGTCAAGAAGTTTTGATGCTAACCTTTGGTTTTGTGCCCATGTAGTGTATACATAAGAGTGTGTAAACCTAGATCTATCAATGCTAATACAAAAGCATCAAATAGAAGAAAGGTAGTAGCTATCACTTTAGGTGAATTTGTCTCCTCTCTGGCTCTAGTAGTATATTGCTTGGTAGGTGCTCTGGGCTCGACTCGACCCTTTAATCTAGCCCTCTAACTACCATCTATCCTTTCTACTCTATTTCTTCTTTGACCTCGAGTAGAAACATATGTAGATCCTAGCCTAACATTAAGCTTCTTTGGACAATCTCTAAGGAAATGATCTGCTAAGCCATGCTTAAAACAAACTCTAGACTTAGACTTTTAACACTCTCCTCTATGTCTTTTATGACATGTCTGACATTGAGGCTCTAAATTACTCCTAATTATAAAGGTTAGAGCACTAGCACCTTGAGATTGCTACTTTGCTTTATTCTTATTCCTTTTGCCTGCTTTCTGTGATTGGTCCTGTCTCTGTGACTATTGTTATACCTCTATCCGATCACCTTTAAACTTTTTTTTTTCTAAATACTAAGCTGCACTAGCTGATCCTTAGCTAAAAGACCTTTTCTTTTGATAGGTCTCTCACCTTTCCTGCTGAACCTCCTCTACAACGTGACAAGTTGCTAGTAGTGCTAAAAATCTTTGATTTTTATTGAAGTTATCTGCATCTTGATATCCATATTGAGCCTCTTTCAAACTACTTTCATCTATTAACTTTTATATCAACCATATCCTTAGCATATCAGCTCAACATGGCAATGTCTTTCTAATACTCTGTATGGACTTTTGAACCTATTTAAGATCCACAAACTCTTGCCTTTTATTGTCCAGATATCTTTTAGTAATGTATTTCTTCTAAAACTCCTCTAGGAAGAAATCCCATGTCTAGTCCTACTTATCTTTATGCTCTATTAAGGCATCCCACCACTTAAGGGCTTCCTTCTATAGAAGAGAGGTTACACACATGACCTTCTCCTCTGGAGTGCTTTTCAGCTGCTGCATGATCTAGATAGTTCTGTCTAACCAATACTCTTTCTTTCTAGCTTTTACCAATCCTTTGCCCTTGAAATCCTCAGCCCCATCTTCTTACCCTCATTAGGTATGTCTTTTAAAGAGCTTGAGATGTTAGTAGTGGTTGCTAGACTATGGAGGTGCTACCACAGTGGCCTATCTTAGTAGCTTTAACATCTCTTGAAGAAAACTAGTGGTACCCATGCCATTGAAGATACCTGCCTACCATCACTTCGAGTAACAGACTTAGCCTTAGTGACCTTTTATCCTAACATCGTCTAAGCATGGCTCTTAGCTTCTTCATCTCCTTGTGGTGTAGGAGAATTCATCTTGATCTATAGTTATAGAATAAATTATAAGCCTCAGTACAAATACATTATGTGATGCATGATTTTAGTCTTAAAGAACTCATATGTTACCAAGGAACATCCAAACAGGAGCTCTGACACTACCAAATGTGACACCCCTTACTTGATCCGATTAGTGGACTTGAGTAAGGAGCAACACACAAAACGTCATCCGAACTAACATAACCTTAACATATAAAAGAATTAGTTTAAATCCTCTTTAATAAATATTAAAAGTTATAACAATGTGAATTATCAAAAACCTTTTATTATTTGGAAATAAAATTGAGAAATCCTCGTGTTAGAAATTCAGTAGCTATAGACATTGGGTTTCTAGGGATCCTATGTTCAAATTACCTATTGATGAAGAAAGGATAGAGATTACAATAAATAAGAATGTTAACATCTGACTTGAAGATCTCTTTATTAAAAATTTTAAGATCATGATTAGCTTTTGAGCATAGACCTTCACCCGACTCAAAAAGCTCGTGGTGTAACTTGGATTGCGAGAAAAACAAGTGTTTGAGAAAAGCTCTGCATGGTATAGAGCATTTGAAAAAGGAAAAAATATTTTATAATTAAAAAAGCTACATTTTACAAGCTTCAGGCCGCTAGGGGTAAAACTGTGTCATTTAGCCCTTAAAATGACCATTTTATGCTCTCCTAAAATTCTAATTTCAGAGGGCAAAATGGCCATTTCATGTTTTCTTAAAATGAATATTTTACCTCCATAAAATGATGTCATTTTGCCAAAGGGGCAGAATCTGGGTAGGATTCCTCTTTGGGCAAATGGCCATTTTTTTATCAAATGCCCATTTTCACCTATCCAAAATGGCCATTTGCCACCTCGATTCGTGTGTATAAAAGACGAATCCCATGTTAGTCTAAAGGGTTAACTTTTCTCAGTATGTGCACACCTAAAAATGCAAAAAACACTATTTTTCTGATTCTAAAAGGTTTTTCCAAAATTATTTGCTCCTTTTCTCTCAAGTTAAATTGAAGATCACTCCTGAAGGCAATTATACACAATGGGTCGACCAAATTCTTTATTTTCTTCTTTATTTTTCCTTCTCTTTTTCATCTATTTACTAGTTAAATGTGATGATTTAACCTATATGTTATTTATTATTTTTTAATTATCTATTTTATGTCTTTTTATTTATTCTTTTCATTAATTTCATTATTTCTTTCATACTAATATTATGTTTTATTATGGTGCGAGTTGATTGATCTTTTAGGAGTTTAATTGACCTTTCTTTCTATCTTTTTATCAATTAACCGATTGTATTTTAAGTAATTTCAATGTAATTTTATTTTTATTCGATTAGAATATATTTTGGATAATTTTCTTATAATTTTATTTCCTCTTTGGTTAGAATGTATTTTAGGTAATTGCCATGTAATTTGTGTTATTCACTTTATTTCTCTGTATTTTTCATGAATGTTGTAATAGGTAGAAAATGATTTTTACACATTATAAAAAATAACAAAATTATTTTATACCTAATCAATTGGTGTTTTCCTAATAAAATGGGTTTTGATTTTTTCATAATAAAAATCACAAGAATAAAATTTATTTTCATAAATTGGAATGTGATAACCAAAGTTCTCAAAGAAAGTCAATTACCCGATTTCATGTATGATATTCTTTAATTTCATACATTTCCTTTGCTTATGTAAATATGTATGTTTTGTTATTTCTTTATGTGATTGAATGTTTTATTTTAATTATGAAACCTGCTTGAGAAAAAGAATGAAATTATAAATTTAATCTAAAATTCCATATTAACTTGGGGTATAAAAAAGAGTAGGGTTCTGAATTGCTTTGGTTTTGGCTAGACAAGGTATTTCCTAACTCTTGTTGGGTGGCGATTCCTACCTTATGGTGCCTAACTCGCTCTTTCTAGGCTGATCAAATAGGAATGACTTGAGATTTCTCTAATTTCTTTCTCATCTTTCAAGACTCAAGAGGTGAGATTTAGGTTTAGTTTTTAGTTATTTCAATTTGATCGGCCTTGGAAAGGAAGGGATGCGAACAATAGCATAACATTTGTACTAAGACATTATTCCTAAAATGAATAGTAACCTTCATTGTAGGCACTGGGTTCTAGGACTCCCATGTTCAGATTTCCTAATGATGAATATAGACAAAATTTTGATAAGTAAGAATGCTATCGCCAAATTTAAAATCTTATTCACAAACTCGAGAAAAATAGTTAACTCTTGGATATAGACTCTAACCTGGCTTGACAAGCTCACGATGTGACCTAAAATGTGACAAAAATAGGCATCTGTATTAGCCTAAGCCTAATGCTTAACACTGATGCCAAAGGGGTGTGGGGGTGAAGCCCCTTGTGGTATTAAGTCAAATTTTCAAAAAAATTGATTAAAAATAAAATTTTGAAAATTTGCCATTTTGGGACAAAATGATGTCATTTTGGCCCCCAAAATGGCCATTTGGCTTGATGAGCCATTTTCACTTTGCTACAGTCATTTTCAGCTCTTAAAATAGTGCAGTTTCAAGCAGTAGAGTCCCACGCAGTCTAGAAAATGAGCAGCGTAAAATGGCCGTTCCAAAAGCAAAAATAGCTATTTTCACAAAACGTCCATTGCATAAGTGGAAATGACCATTTCATCCAAAACACCCATTTCTCAAGGCTATATTAGCTATTTTTAGTCTCGAAAATTGTGTATATAAGTCAAACCTCACATTAATCTAACGGGTCGACTATTCTCGATAAGTGCACACTTAAAAATGCAAAAAATGCTTTCTAAATACTATTTTTATGATTTTAAGAGGTTTTTTTCAAAATTAGTTGGTCCTTCTCTCTCAAGTTAAGTAAAGATTATTCTTGAAGGCAACTATATATGGTGGGTTGACCAACTCTCTCTTTTCTTCTTTTATTTCTTCCTTTCTCTTTCATCTGTTTGCTAGTTAAACATGGTGTCTTTTATTTTATTTTCTTTGTTACCCATTTACCAGTTAAATGTGGTAACCCTATTTTATTTAAGTGCTCATCTACTAGTTAGATATGATATCCTTATTTTATTTATCCATTATTAATATTTCTTTCTTCTTTTTCTTATTTAATTCATTCTCTTTTTGATCCATTTACTAGTTACATGTGATGATTTAATTCATATGTTATTTATTATTCATTTAGCTACTTATTTTATGTCCTTTTTTATTTATTCTTTTTGCCAATTCCTTTATTTCTTTCATACTAACATTGTGTTTTTGTTGCGATGCGAGTGGTTTGAGATGCATTGGGATTTTATTAACCAGTCTTTTACCTTTATCAAACACCTAGTGAAGTTAACCTTTTATTATTTTTCTTCCTTTATTTTGTTGTTATTTTATTATTTTGTTTCTATTTATTTACTTTGTCTAATCTTTATTTCCTCTTTAATTTTCTCCTTTTGTTTTTCTATTATTTTTGGTTAGATTGTATTTTAGGCAATTTCAATGTAATATTTATTTTTATTCGGTTAGAATGTATTTTAGGAAATTTCCTTATAAATTTTACCTTTTTTTGTGTTAGAATATATTTTAGGTAATTGCCATGTAATTTAATTTTAATTTTAAATATTTTTTTATATTTTTCATGAATGTTGTAATAGATAGAAAAAGATTTTTACACGACATAAAAAATAACCAAATTGATTTCTATTCAATTAATTGATGTTTTCCTAATATAATGGGTTTTGATTTTTATTTAATAAAAGTCATAAGGATAAAATTTGTTTTCATAAATTGGCATGCGAGAACCAAAGTTCTCAAAGAGAATCAATTACCCAGTTTGATGTATGACCTTTTTTAATTTCGTTTGCTTTGTGTTTATAAATGTGTATTTTTTATTATTTCTTTATGTGATTAAGTGCTTTATTTTAATTTTGAAACTTGAGGAAAAGGATAAAATTATAAGTTTAATATGAAATTTCATATTAACTTAAGGTATAAATAAGAGTAGGATTCGAACCACTTTGGTTTTGGCCCTACAACATATTTTCTAATTCTAATTGGGTGGCGACTCCTACCTTATGGTACCGAACTCGCTTTTTCTAGGCTAATAGAATAGGAATAACTTGAGATTCCTCTAATTTACTTCTTATCTTTTGGGACTTGAGAGGTGAGACTTAGGTTGAGTCTTTGGTTGTATCAGTTTGATCAGCCTTAGAAAGGAAGGGATGTAAACATGCATAAAGAAAAACACTTCTATAGCAAAACCTTTCCAATCCTCCATATCCATGATCCTCTGATCACTCTAAATGACCATCATCCCAAAAACATTAATCAATCTCAAGAAAGAGATATCATACAAGAAAAAATATCTTAAATGTCTTTAAATATGGTTACACAATACTTGAAAGCTTTAAAAATCATTAATATTACAATTTATGCCTAAATTCCCTAAGTGCATCATATAAGTGCCTTTAACTTATGTACATCACATAATTTATACACATAACAAAATACCAAAAGAAGAACCTTCTCTTGATCTTTTGGTTGCATTGAGGCATTAGCTTAATTAGTCCTTTTTACCTATACATCACAAAAATAATGATGCACTAAGTGAATGCTTAGTGATGTAATCAAGGTAATTTATATGCACACATCCACAATCATACATGCATAAAATACACATATATAATGTACATAAGATGTAATCATAAAGTAGGATGCATGTGTCGATCTTAACATTCATAATGCGTATACATTATCAAGAATATACCATCAAGCAATAAGTGTTAGCTTTACAAAGAAGATGTTTAATTTAAGTCTTATGTTTCATCATTAACTCTTTTTTTTGCCCATACTTAAGAAAACATATAAGCTATACTAGATAATGGGGACACCTAGGCCACTGAGGCCATCAGAACTATAAAGGCTCAGTAACATAGACTTAAAGGTTATCAGGACTGCGAAGGCCCATCAGCATGGTCTCGAAGGTCTTCAGGATCGTGAAGGCCCAACAACATAGACCCGAAGGTTATCAAGACTGTAAAGGCCTAACAACCCCAACAACATCATCATAGGACTCATAGGTCGCAAAACCAACATAAGACCCATAGGTCATGAAATCAGGTATAAAAGTACTCGAGCCGCTACTAAACCCTCAGTTGATCGGTCAACCTATCTAATCTAAGTTGTTTACTTGTATGGGCTAATCATCAAATTTGTTTTTCCTACGCCATATTAAAATAGCTTAAAGTATATTTTAAAGATTGTTTAGCCAATGAATGACCAAACGGGGGAAAGTGTTATTTTCTTTACTTTATCATGATTGCTTTCAACATTCATAAACATACATCATTTAACATGACATTACAGCATAATCATACATAGCCTTATAGCATACATAATGTAACCAGACTTATAATTTAGCCTTAACATAATCCTTTTTTATCCATACGTACCTTAAACTTTAGTCACCATAATGTGTCACGAGTAATATACGATCTTGGCATATTATCATGATAAAAACCATAACTCAAACAAGCCATACAAATGTTTTAGCCAAGGTGACATAAAAGGGCATAATTACATTAAACACATAATTAACAACATTTTACATGGACCTTACTAATTTTAAATCACTTAAGACTAAAAATGCTAAGCATGTATATAATTAACATTCTTAAATGCACATATCCAAGCATTTGGCTGCAAAATGATTTAGGTTTAAAATAACCATTTTTATTCAATTAACATAATATCATGCATTAATATGTATGCATTAGACTTGTCATTCCCATTATATGCTAACATTACACATAATAGGCATTTTTAGCTTTGGACATACCAACACATACCCATAGGGCCATTCAACTTCAAGCTCATTTTCACACACACACACACATACACATTAGGCCATTTGGCTATTATGCCCACATGCACATCCCATATTAATTAAACACTCCAATTTTGAGAGTTTAAAGTATTATACTAGTCCTAAGCCCACATGAAAATAGTCATTCTTTCTAAACCTAACCATTATCTTATTGCTTGGTGCTAATTACAAGGTAAGATTTGAGGCTTATTTTGTTCATCATTTTTATTCATTCATCCATGTTATTTTTGTAATTAAGGATCTCTCGGGATTAATCGATATGTGAGGTGGTTTTATGTAATCCCCATATCGATTATAGGAGTAGATTAATGCTTTAAACTATTTTTTGTCACATTTAATCATTTATTAAAAGAATGTAATCATTTTGGAATTGTCAGCTAATTTGAATGGACTTATACTAATACATGAGAAGGTCTACATGAACCTACTGTTTGAATATGTGTATGTTATGAGGTTCGTATAGACCATTATTTGATAATTATTTTAGGTTTATCTTTTGAGCTCTATCTTAATGTACTCTATTGCAAGTTATCATTTCACATTTGTGCTTATAATATTGTATAACCATTCTATTCCTCAATGTGCATGTCATTAATATCCTAAAACTCATGTGTAGTCCACATGGACTCCTTTTCACGATAAGTGTAGTTTGGGTGGTATATGTTTCACATGTTGTCTGTATGGACTCCCTTTTATGAGGAGTGTAGTCCATATGGATATATGTCTTATGTATGTTTATTTCATATTCTAGTCCACACGAACTCCCTTTCATAAGGAGTGTAGTCTATACGGACACCTATTCTAAAATATAGTCTGTGTGAATATCATTGTGATGTATTTATGTTATTCTTTGCATGATTAGTTTGCCATCCTCCTATTCACAATAATGATTTAGGCATATTGAATGAGCATTTATATTTACATGTAAATTTATTACACATGTGTTGTTATCATTCTATTTGTCATTTTTATTAGGTCTTCACAGACCTCTGTTTATGTTACTAATCTTTTTCCTTGAGTTGTGTAAGATTAACCATTTTTATTGGATATAAGGTTTGAACAGACATATCTTTTATGACATCTTATAGTCTGTACATACATAGACTAAGGCCCTATAGAGTTCGCATGGACTTGCCGACACAAAGATAGGACTAATAGCTTATTATTTATTTATTTAATTGGTTTTATACCTTTTATTTCTTTTATTTATTTTAGGTTGTAATAGATAGTTTAATAACTTATTTTACATGGAAAAAAGCCTAAACTCTCATTAATGATTTTTCTATTTAATTAGTCATTATTTTCTTAATAAAATGATTTTGAGTTTTCCTTAATAAAAGTCACATGAATATGTACTTAACAAAGTCCAATCTCCTAGAGATGGGAATTAGGCAATTACCGCTAATTCTTATGGAATTATGGGTAGTTGTTAGATTAAATAACAACTAATAAATACCTTATTTATGGATGTTCAATTTGTATTTATGCTTTATTGTATATTTTAAGGTGTAACGCCCGTTATCTGAAGCTCTGTGAACAGTGCCATAAGGCCTGAGAAGTGTGCTGGAGTTGTCGGATCACTTGCACGTGGACTGAGGCAATGACACTCGTCATGAAACTTTGAGGGGCTCTAAAATGATGAAAAAGGCAAAATAAAAAAATTTAGTAGAACCAATGATTCAAATTAAGCTATAAGGAATACATCTGTGCAATAAAAATTTTTTAGGCTTGGACTGACCCGGGATGTGACCGTGTCTATTGGTGAAGGAATTTTTGAAATCGAAGGTTGTTTGCAAATTCTTGAAATTTTTGAGGTTGGCATGCAAATTGAGGTAGTCTGAAAACTGTCCTATCAATGGATTGGCCACAAAAATTTACAAGCAAATAGAGGGGATTAAAATAGGAATTTTAAAATAAATGGCATAATTTTTTGAGGTTCGAGTGAATTTTTATAAAATTTTGAATTTTTCCAAAAAATTGGGATGGCTTAGGAATTTTTAGGACCACTTTTGACATGTCAAGGTGGGCCTCACTTTATGCCAAGTGGGCATGCAGGTTGCCAAGTGGCATGGGGAGCATGCCAAGTGGATTTCCACTTGGTTGAACAAAAGGACTTTCCTTCTCCTTTCTCCCTTATTGCGGAAGCCAGTCCTAGACAAAAACCACCATATCTTCCTCCTCTAACCACCATTTTAGATGATTCTGGTACCTAAAAATTCTCCTATGTTTTAAGCACCACAAGAAAGAAGAATTAGGCCAAAAGGAGTTGTCAATTGTGAGATAAAATTCAAAGAAGGAGACTGGTTCAGAGCAATCCAGAAAAGGGTGTTTGAGGTGAGTTTTGAATAATTCCTCCCTTTCTTTTCTTCTTTCTGGCTACCAATTGATGCTAAGAGGTACCTAAGACTTGTGTGTTGGTGTGTTTAAGGCATTAGTGGCCATTGGAGGCCATTTTAGAGCTCACAAAGGAGAGGGAAAAGTACTGTTGCAGGCTAGACAATTTGAGTACTTGAGGATTTCAAAGGGTTTTCTTCAAAGGTATGTGAACTTTCAGCCTTTTCTTCATGTGATTGGGTGCCTAGACTACTGATCCTTTATTTAAGATGGCTGGAAGGGTATATCTAAGGGTGATTCTTCTTTGGTGAGGTTGATTATCTTGAGTTTTTAGTGAAATTCAACATGTAGTTTTAGGTAGTTGTATAATTAGCCTAAATTGCTAGCTGGAATTTGTTGCCTAAGGTTGTTTGATTGAGAAATTTGCTACCTATGATGAATGTGGAATGTGATTGGCATACTAGGATATGTTTTAAATAAAATTAGGTATGGAAATCACCATGAAATGTGTATGTGTGCTTGTACCATGAGCTGTAATGAATGGTTTCCCAGAAATATTACTTGTGCCTTAATCAAATTAACTTAGATTGAGATAGGGATGACCACATTTGAGTTCATGGCATATGCAAATGATTAAATGTTGTGATTATGTTGAAAGGAATGGAAAGTTATTCAATTTCCTTAAGTACTTGAAAGCATTAGGCAAGGCATTTTGATATGAAGCTTGATGCTATTAAGGGTTAATTAAGTACATTATTTTAGCTTGATTGTTGGCATGAAATGGCTATGGAATTAGCTAAGTAAGGGGCATAATGATAGCACAATATACACTTGGAAATATGTCTTGAAATGCCTAAGAAAGAGTGGTATTAAAACCTATAGTTAAAGCTTGAAAAAATGATCTAAAAGTGGCTTCAATTATGCTATTAAAGTGATCCTTAAATTTGTGCTTTTGGGCTAGAGTTTGAAATGAAATAGATGGAATTGGTGCCTATATTTTGGCCATGGATTTAGCCCAGATATAGTTGGCTTAGTGTCCAGTGAAGTACTAAAAAGAACAGTAAAAACTGAGTTTAATTTGGACTTGAAACAGTCCTAGAAAACTATCTTTAAAAGTGGTCGAAATGACCTATAACTATCCAGTTGACCTCTACCTGAACCAAAAATGTCACTAGACAGAAAGAATTACCTTTTTAAGTAAAAATGCCATGATAATTCATGATACATGACACTTTGAATTTTGGCAGCAACAGACCTAAAAATTGTTTTGGAATTTTATCCGGTAGAGCCAAAAAGTGGCTAGACTAGTCTGAATAAATTTTTAAAGTACGAGATTAAATTTTTAACCGTCTATTTTTGAAACCTAAATATTATAAGAATGTTTTTGGTCAATAAATGAAGTTAAATTGAGCTCCTTGGCCCATTGGTTAGACACCCACTGGATGGGTTGACCGATCAACTTAGGGTTTTGCAGCTACTAGTTCATTGGTGGCTGGAGAGGTCTATGGACTGATCTCTATTATGTCACCCAATTA
>CANXYI010036191.1:0-12916 GCA_948208565.1 Hura crepitans
TGACTTTTTGGCACTATTCACGGTGCGAATAAAATATTCCGAAAAAATACCAGATGACCTCAGAAAATTCCAATTCCTTTTCCAACATACTAAATAGAATTTTTGAGGTTCAGGGTATGGTATTTTCGAGACCATCCGGGCTCATTCCCGGATCTCCAACCATCTGGGTCCCAAAATATTTTTATCTCCGGAATTGATAGTTTATAACCTAAAAGAAATTATTGGTTCTGCTAAAAATTTTAATTCCTTCATTTTTACCCTTTTCAGGCCCGTCAAAGTTTTATGAACAATATGCCAGTCGTCGGTCTCGAAATGATGACCCGCACCACAGGGAACATCAATCGGGTTCCGAATGCACTGTTCATAAGATGTCGACCGGCGGACGTTACATATTTGATGCTTAATGATTATGACCTTATGAAAGTAATGCATTATGTCAATAATATGGTGGTTTCTTGATGTTTATATAATGCCTTGGTAATTGTGCCATCAAATGCATTATTTATGTTTGACATACACATATTGGCATACAAGGCACCAAAATCGCATGTTTGAGTTATTAGCCTGAATATGGCTTGTGTTGCATATAGATCATGGAAAATGCATGTTTGTGATATTAAACCTGACATGGCTTATATACATATATGACATGCTATAATTTACATTTTTACAAGTTAAAGTGTTTACACCACTAAGCGAAAGCTTAATGCATTGCTTATTTGCGATGCATAGGTAAAAGGGCAGCAAATTAGAGCCAAAGCTTCTGTATTCTGGAGGTATAAAGATAACCCCTGCCTATGTATTTTTGTATTCTTTTTGTAATGGTAATAATGATGTAAATGTAATGCCTATATAGTTAGTGTGCTCTTGTGATCTCGGAGGGATTCGATCTAATTTGCTTTTTGCAGCGGAGTTTTGTATAAAATATTTTAACTATGGATTTTACTTTTTGCTTCTCCATTTTCATGTGATGCAATATGAGATTCCATGTGAGAATGTTGGTTATGGAGAGCCTAAGGCTCATTGTGTTTATGATGTGATTTAGAGGGTCAGTAGGACCTATGTAAGTTAGAGATGTATGCTATGATTGTATATAAGTGCTTTTAAATAGGTAACAATTTGGAAAAAAAATATTCCAGTACAGCTGTTATGCTATTGAATTTTCGACACGATGACCCAATGTTTACCTCGATTTGTGCGCTAAAAGGTTTTCAATGTTTTATTACATTTCCAATTTAAGAAATGTTTTTTACATGAAAGTTTTAATTTTTAAGTGATTTTGGATAATAGAACTAGATATCATTTTGCATGCATGCATCCCCCGTTCGGGTCCGGTGTATAGATCGAGCAGAGGGCGCGATAGCATATGATGCTTAGATCATCAAATATCAGCTTATGAATAAAAAGATATGTGATATCGAAGGCATTATTTCACTTAAAGATAATGGAGGAGACTTCAAGCGTTAAAAGTGTTGAGCTTGAATTCCATAAATTTGTGATATATTAGAATTAAGTGTTAATTTTGTAATCACAAGGACATGGTAAGACTGATCAAGACTTTTTCTATTGGGAATAAAAATTATAGTCTAATTAGTTGAAAGCACATGAAAGTGGAAAGAGACTAATACCGAAAGTGGAAAGAGACTAATGCCAAAAGTAGGAATTAGAAAGCTTACCTTGTGTCTCTAATAAAGGAGGAGCATGTGATGCTTCAACTTTGGGTATTAATATTATTAAGATTAATACAAGTGAGGGTGATGTGGATCTACAGGTAAAAAATGGAGCAAAAGTTACTGCATTAGATATAGGAACATATCATTTGTATTCACCTTTTGGACTTGTATTGGAACTTGATAATTGTTATTTTGTTCCTTCCTTAAAGAAGAACATAATTTCTTTATCTTATCTTGCTGAATAAGATTATGATATTAACATTAATAAGAGTAAGGGTTGCTCAGTTTATAAAGGCAATGTTTTTATTGTTCTAGATTTAATGTTAATGGAATTTATGTTGTTTAAAAAGAACTCTGTAATATTAATACAAGGAGAGAAAAAAGGTGGATAACCTAAAATCATCTTTCTTGTGGCACTATCATTTAGGTCATATAAATGGGAAGTGCATGTCAAAGTTACACATGTATGGTAACTTAGGTTTATTTGATTATGAATCAAATTGAAACATACGAGTCCTATTTATTAGGCAAAATGACAACGACATCTTTTAAGGGAAAAGGTGAATGTGCTAGTATGCTTTTAGACATTATACATATAGATGTATAGGAACTATGGCCACACAAGCAAGAGGTGGGTTTCTCTACTTTATTGCCTTTATCAGTGACTACTCTAGATATGAGTTTGTGTACTTGATGAAGTACAAATTTGAAAACTTTGAAATGTTCAAAGAATTCAAAAATGAAGTTAAGAAATAGCTTGATAGAAGTATTAAAGCACTTCGATTAGATTGAGATGGAGAATACTTATGTCATGAATTTTAGAGTTATTTAAGAGATAATTGTATATTATCTCAATAGGCTCCTTTATATATGCCACAACAAAATGGTGCATCATAAAGGAGAAATCAAATCTTGTTGCACATGGTTTGATCTGTGAGCATTGCAGAGTTGCTTAGATCATTTTGGGATTATGCATTGGAAACTGCTATTTATCTTTTAAATAGAGTTCCATCAAAGTCAGTTGATGTTACACCATATGGGATATGGTATAACAAGAAACCTATTCTTTCACATATTAAGGTATAGGGATGCCATGCATATGTAAAGAGAATAATGTTAGATAAGCTTAAAGCTAAGTTTGACATATGCTAATTTATGGGGTATACAAAGGAAACTTTGGGATACTACTTGTAGATACCTCACTCTTGACCTATGATGATAGCTAAAGATATACTCTCAAGCATGGAACACACCTTTAAAAAATAGGTCTGTACAGACCAATTAGACCATGTCCATATGGACTAATAACAAAAACCAAGCCAAAACTTAGCCCACGAAGCTCATAGACCAACATGCTAAAGGCTAGTCCACGCGGACTAGTACGAACAAGTCTGCATAGATTTACCAATGGAAGAAGCTTTTTTTGAGGTAGAATTCCTCCTATTCAGTTCAGAAGCCAGAATCCTATTAGGATTGGGACTCCTTTCTAGATAAAAAAGAAAACTAAAAACCTAAATAAAAATACTTCTCTTTAACCAAAGAGAGAGAGAGGCTGAAAATGTCTTTTTGATTACACGCACAAAACTTGGAGTATCCAAAAAATAGTAAAACATCCATTCACCAAACAATCTAAATTTTCCTCTCAAAACTATCACACATTCGTGCTGTTTCTTAAAGAGGACACTTATTTAGGAAATATCTAAGGTCTATTATTTGCTTGGTATTGTTTTCTTAGGTCTATGATCCCTAAAGATTGGTTTATAAGTGAGGTGATACTTTGTTATTCCCACTTTAGATCATGAAGAGTAAGCCATTGTGATGAAAGGTGTAATGGAGTATTAAGCCTCATGGTTACATTAAGTACCTCTTGTTATGTTGATTGGCATTAAACAAGTCTAATTATAAGCATGATAAGGTCTGTACGGACCTAGATTCCATACATATGAGCATGATAAGGTCCGCATGACCTATTTTTCTTATTTGAACATGACGAGTTAGTCTGCACGGACTCACATCTAGTAAGCATGATTCCATATTTTAAGCATCTTGTTATATGTTAATTGATGTTGTAAGTCCTTCTGCTTGTATGATGATATCATGTATGAAAGTATGCATTGATGTGTAAGGAAATTGTTAAGCAGTCTACACGGACTCACTGTTACAAGGGTTGTAGTCCGCATGGACCTAGAGCCTATAAATTACATTATAGTTATGTAAGCTTTGCCTTGTTTGTACAATTAATTGTTCTTGATTTATACGCTTTAAATGTGTTCATATTTTGTTCATTATGTGTTAATATTTATATGACCTTGATTTGACGTTGTTGGACTTTATTGTCTTTTGAGTCTTTGACTGGATTTGCTTGTTGGACTAAGAGTTGGGATAGACATGACCTTTCCTTAGAGATAGTCTACATGGACTAAGGCTAGACCTTTAACAGGTCCGTACGGATTAAGCAATATAAAAGTTGGACCATTTCAGTGCTTTATTCTGATTCTTTTGGTTATGTACCTATTATGTATTTTAGCTTATTTTAGGTTTGAAATAGATAGTTAATAACTTATTTTACATGCTAAACCTTAACTTCATATTAAAATAATTTTCTACATAAACAATTAGTGTTTTTTAATAAAAAGGGATTTAAGTTTTCCTTAATCAAAAGTCACATGAAAAATGTACTTCAATAAAGACAAATCTCTTAGAGATGAGAGTTGGGCAATTACCGTTAATTCTTATTGAATTACAGGTAGTTGTCAGGTCATATTGCAACCAATGAATAGCTTCATTTATAAATGTGTAATTTAAATGATTTATGTTATTGTATCTTTTAAATTCTGCTAGTTTACTTCCTTTGTATGAAAAGGTGATATAAATGTTTTAAATAATGCTCGCATACTTGATTAATAAGGGATTGATAAATATTACAATATACATGGACAATATATTATAAGGGCATAAATAAGAATTGAAATTCCAAACCTTTTTGGTACAAAAGATTAGAGGTTCTGGTATAGAGGCTAGGTGGCGACTCCATTAACCACTCTCATCCCCGGTAAAAATATCATAATCTCTATAGCTACGACTTCACTGGGGACTGGGAAATTTTAATCCGAAAGTGTCCAAATAATATGTCATCTAAATATTCTAATCTTTATTAGTCTCATGCATTACACTTCTTTTAAACTATGTCCCTATTACCACAGATGGTGTTGTGAACCATGACTCTATTTTTCATTGAAGAATGGGAAAGTGCTAACATATTCATCACTCACAAGCCTCATACCTTTAGGTAGATTAAAAGGTGAACTAATTGGTTGCTATTATCCTTGATTGGAAAGACCCATTAGGAGGGACCTCCACTTATGGGAGCCATATGACCTTTTGACCAAACCCATATAGTCAAGCTTAGCAACTTTCCCTAGGTTCTATGATTATAAATTATTGTAATTGCGTTTTGATTACCATGTGGGCCTATTACATTCAACCTTATTTGAAGTGGGGGCAAGCCTATTGTGCCTTTTGTCTGGGATGGGCCCAACCTAATTTCACACTAAATAAGACATAAATGTCTTAAAGCCATTATATTCACTTGTGCTTTAAATACAAGAGGTTATTGGGCCTAACTAAGCCCATGTTAGAACCTATGCATCCCCCAATGATGTTTAGGTAAGCACATATATGAAGAATGACTAAGACCACGTGTATGAGTGAAATAAGGTCGGAAGGATTATTGCATGTGTTTATCTTTTGCTACCTCATGAACATGCATTGCATATCATGTATCATTTGCATTTTGCATTGTTTATACTATACATGCATCATATCTAACCTTTTGTTTTGATAGCCATTATTGATCCTTCACTCACTGTGTAGTGGAAAAGAGTAAGCAAGCACCTCAATTGAGTGAGCACATAAGTACCTGTACAATCGAAGTGAGGAACCATGTCTACTAATGAATACATAACCAAGGCCATGTTTACGAAGGTAATGGCTAAGATGGAAAGAAGGATGATGGTAGTGGTTACCATTGCTCTGTCCAACATGTAGAATCCGCAAGAGGTAAGATAGACCTCAGTACCAATAAGGGTAAAGAGATAACAGGAGAGCCTAAAGCTAACCAGTCATTAGATGATGAAGTGCCACAGGTGGTTAAGACTTACAATAGGGTACCCTATCCTAAGGTAATAAAGAATGACCAGCTGAAAAAGTTGAATGAGAAAATGGAGGCTATGTCCTGATTGGTGACTGGGGGCAAAGATATTGACTTGAATGATATCAGTCTAAGGCCTGATCACTCCATGCCACATAAGTTCAAAATGTATAACCTTAGCAAGTTTGATGGAACTTCTAATCCTCGCACCCATCTGAAACAATATGCAGTAGCCATGAGAGCCACCCATCTAATGAAAGAGCAAATTGTGAGCCTATTCAGCATGTCCCTTACAGGCCAAGCTCTTAACTGGTTTCATTATTAAGAAAAAAGGGTTAAGAAAGACTGGAACAAGTTGGCAAGGGTATTCAATAAGTAATATGCTAATAATGCTAGTGTTGAGATTACTTTGAAGGATTTGGAGTTGATAAAACAAAAGGCCATTGAAAGTTTTTTCTGACTATCCTCAGAGGTGGAGAGAGAAGATCCTAAAAATAAGGAATAAGCTAGTGGACATTGACCAAATTAAGATATACATTAGGAACGCCAATAGCTATATGAACTATAGGCTTACTGCTAAGGGCATTACTACTTAGGAACAACTTAAGGACATCACCATTTACCATGAAACGAGTTATCAAAATAAGAGGTACAAGAGAGCAAACAATAACCCAACTTTTGCAAGTGGTAATACTAGAACCTCTACCAAGACAGCTGAGGTGCATGCAATTTAAGGCCATAGGTACTCTAACTTGGGTAAGTCCTTGTCGTGGTGTTTGAAAAAACTCACTAAAGAGGGGAAGCTATAGCCACTTCCACACTAGCCGTTTAATGGATCATTACCACCCAATTATAGGCATGATCAATATTATGCTTATCATCAACAAATCGGGCACCTCATTGACAACTGCAAACACTTTAGGAGAGCTATCTAGGACCTTATTGATTCAAAACAAATCTCTGACCCTAAAACATCATCAAACCTATTATCAAAACATCAAACCTTATGCCTCCTTAAATCTAGATTAGTCGAAGAGTATGAGCTTAGAGAAATCTATGGGTTCAACCTAGCTATAGAAATAGGAGTGAGGGTGAGTGAATCTATCTTTATGATTGGTTTCTAGGATAGTAAGAGTGACCATGAGGCTGAGGAGAGCAAAAACTTCTAGGATAAATCCTCTGATGAGGATTTCGAAGAGGGTAAGAGAGAGCCAACTTGGGTTAAGGGAGAAATGGTGGAGAGAATAAAAAAGAATGGTCAGATCCTACCTAAGAAAGAGCCTAAACCTAAAGGAGACAAGCATAAAGAGGTGCTAAAGCAATTAAAGAAATACAAAAGAATTTTCACCTAGAATTATGATGACATGCTAGGTATTGACTGAGAAGTTATGGAACACGCTATCGTAACACATGATCATGCCATCCTAGTTTAACAAAAGCTCAGAAGAATAAGGCCTAAATTGGCAAAAAAGTAAAAAAAGGAGGTAATCAAGTTACTTGAAGCAAAATTCATTAAAGAAATAGTCTTCCCCACTTGGCTTGCCAACATAGTCCTAGTACCTAAGAAAGATAGAAGGGTTAGGATGTGTGTAGACTATCAAGACCTAAACAAGGCATGTTCAAAAGATGATTTCCCTTGCCTTATATAAATGTATTGGTAGAGAGTCCATTGATGGCAGCTATGTACTCATTTGTTGATGGGTTCTTTGGATACAATAAGATTTTGATGAAGGTAATAGATAAATGCAAAACTACCTTTATAATAGAATGAGGCACGTATTGTTATAAGGTAATGCCTTTTGGGTTAAAGAACATAAGAGCTACTTATCAACGGATAGCCACTAAGCTATTCCATGACATGATGCACAAAGAAGTTGAAGTCTATGTAGATGATATGATGGTAAAATCTATAGAGAGGGAAGAACATTTTAAAGCATTAAAAAAGTTCTTCCAAAGGTTGGACCAATTCAACATGAGGCTTAACCCTAAGAAGTGCATCTTTGGAGTCACGTTAGAAAAACTATTGGGATTCATAGTCAGAAAAAATGGAATTGAAATAGACATTGACAAAGTGAAAGCCATACTGGACATGCCCACCCACAGTCAGAAAAGTAGGTCAGGGAGTTCTTGGGTAAAATACAATATATCGGCTAATTTATATCTAAACTCACCTCAGTTTGTGAACCCATATTTAGCCAACTATGCACAGGGCAGCCAAAGGAGTGTAATGATGATTATGAGAAAGCCTTCCAATCCATCAAATGGTATTTAACCAAACCTCTAGTTTTAAAACCCCTAAAACTAAGGAAACACCTGATCTTGTATCTAGCAGTGGAAGAATCTTCAATAGAAGCATTGATCGCACAAGCAGACAAGGTTAGAATAGAGAACGTAGTTTATTACTTAAGCAAAAAATTGCTCCTCTATGAATAGTAATACACAGAAGTAGAAAAAATATGTTTGGGAGTAATCTGGGCATCTAAGAAGCTATGTCACTACTTGCAATCTTTCAAGGTAGAGAAAGTGGCAAAGCATAACCATCTTCGATATTTACAAACTACACCCTCCTTAGTAAGTAAGATGGGATGTTGGATTTTGCTCCTTCAGGAGTTTGATATCTCCTACATCACTAAGAAGACCATTAAAGGCTGAGCTATGACTGAATTCCTAGCCTAACATCTAATTGAGGAAAAATAAGAAAAGTATGAATTTCCATATGAACACTTAGGGGCAATATCCCAGGAAAAATGGAAGATGTTTTTTAATAGGATAGTTAACCAAAAAGGAGTAGGTGCTGGGGTACTAGTCATCAGTCCGGAAGGTAAACATATGTTTTTAGCAAAGAAGTTAGAGTTTCTAGCCATTAATAATGTGGCTGAATGTGAGGTATGTGTGTATGGTCTCGAAAGTCTATACCAGTTGGGGGCAAAAGTGGTTGATGTCTATGGGGATTCGATGTTGGTCATCCAATAGGTAAAAAGTTATTAGCAATTCAAGGACAAAAACCTAAGTAAGTATGTCAAGATACTTACAGACTTTACTGAGGGGTTTAATTGCTACACCTTGCACTATATCCTTAAAGAACAAAACCAACTAGTCGATGCCTTAGCTACCCTAATGTCTATGTCAAATCTCACAAAAAGGACCTACTTAGGCCGATGTATTTCAAACTAGAAATGGGACAATACCCAGATAGCACAACTAAGAAAGACAAGAAGGCTCTCTAAAAGTTATCCACTTAGTTTGTCTCATTCCAAGGTATGTTATACAAAATACAGGTGGACGAAATTCAACTCAGATATATAGACAAATTGGAAGCTTAAAAAGTACTCGAGGAGGTGCATGATGGGGTATGTGGTCCTCATATGAATGGGAGAAACCTAGCGAAGAAAATCATGAGATTGGGCTATCATTGGCTAACCATGGAAATAGACTGCTATGATTTTGTCAAAAAGTGTCACCAGTGCTAAATATATGGGAATTTGAGCCATCTACGACCCAATAACCTGACTAGCTTGTTATCTCCCTAGCCATTTTCAACATGGGGAATTAACATAATTAGGGAAATAGGGTTGTCAGCTACTAGGGGGCATAGGTTTATAGTAGTAGCAATCGATTACTTCAGAAAGTGGGTTGAAGCTGAGTCTTTCAATAATTGGGGGCAAGACAGATGGTGAAACTTATTGAAAGAAATATCATATGCTGATATGGATTGCCATAATAGATCATCTCAGAATGGGGTATAGTTTCAAGGAGAGACTAGGCAACTTTTGTAGAAATACAAGATCCAACATCACAAGTCTTCCTTGTATCGACCTCAAGCTAACGATATGGTAAAGGCAGCCAATAAAAATATTAAGAAAATTCTACAAAAGTTGACTATTACCTACAAAGATTAGGCAAGATATGTTACCAATTACACTATGGGGATACATGACGACTATCAGAACATCTACCTAGGTTACACCTTACTTATTGGTTTATGGCATGGAAGTAGTATTACTAATAGAGATTGAAATAACTTCATTAAGGGTGGTGTTAGAAGTGAACATACCTAAAGCAGAATGGGCTAGAAGTAGATATGAACAGTTGGCATTAATTGACAAAAGATGACTTAAAGCTCTCTATCATATGCAATTGTATCAGAAGAGAATTACTAAAGTCAAGCCTATATCTATACAAGAAGGTGACTTGGTACTTAAACAAATTAGACCTTTATTATCAAACCCTAAGGGAAAATTCAAACCCAATTGGGAAGGTCTATATTTGGTCAAGAAAGTACTCAAGCATGGGGCCATTAAGATCTCAAATTTAAAAGGCAATGAATTCTCAAAGCCCATTAACACGGACATATTGAAAAGTATTTCTATTAAAAAAATAATAATAAAAATAAGGTTCATTAAGCTAAAAACCCAAATAAGGCAGTTTAGGCAAAAATTAGGACTCTTCGATGAGGTGAAAACCCAATAAGGTACTTCATACAAAAGTTAGGGGATCTGAGAGAGAATGTCTAATCATGAAAACATTTTTCAAGGCTGATTGGTACTGACAGTATTATTAATGGGAAATTAATACATTTACCAAGATTAATTGGCTCAATTTCAAATGCACTTAATAACAAGAATGCTTTAGTCATCATCATTGATATGCAAATTTCCATTAAGGAAAAGGTTATACAAGTAATCAAATTTTACATACATTGTCTGTTTTCAAAATTAGAAGTATTATCCTCATTTTTTCTTTTCAACACTAATATTCTATTGTCTTTAGCTTCACTCAAAATCCATTTGTTGTAATATTCATCAATACTAACACCATCAGTTGTATAATCAAGCACGTCCCTTAAGATAGCATGTTGCCACCATAAGCCAGGGAAGGAGAGCAACAAATGATGCATTAAAAAACTACCTTGAAATCTCAAAGGCTCAAGAGGTATTCTCTACACTAAACCAAATTGCCTCAGGATTCGTAAAGGGATATAGAAAGTAGCATGTATCAACCCAATCAAGGGAACATAGCTGGTACGATAGGAGAGAGAAAAATGGGTGATTTTCTATTAAGGACATCTCCATCGCACCGTGAAAGCAGTTTCAAACCATAGGGCCCATTGGTCATGTGAATCACACCTCTTTACGAGCTTTCTCTCATAATGGTGATGTGATGCATATTTCACCCAAAGTCTTTCAAGTGGAGGAACAAGTAACCCCAATTTCTCCTGTAACCAAATTTATAAAAAAAATAAAAAAGAAGCCGTTAGGATAGAAAATCCGTAAAAAAACCACATAAGCAAAAATTAGGTGGACCTACTAGTGTAAAGACCTTTACAAGCGTACTAGGCAAAAATTAGGGCCATACGAAAATAATGTTAGGATAGAAACCCATAACGGGCTCTTTACACACACCTGTAGAAGGAGTAGACTCTCGATCTCAAAGTCAATATCCCTTTTCTTTAGAGCATCCAAACCTCAAATGGTTTTAGCCAGGAAAACACCAAAAGGGTTACGGCTAGAGCAAGTTTTAGTCAAAAGTTAAAAGGTCTTAAAATCATAGGACTCATCCTTAGAAGTAACCATAAGCTAGTCATAAAGAATGCAGAGCAAAATGCACTTTGCCCATTCCATCGAGATAATAGGAAACTGACAGGCATGGTTTAAAATTGTTCACAAAGAAATTAAACCCACACTTGGCACTATCTTTTAAGCCACAATGGGAGAAAAGCCCAAAATAAGGATAATGTCCATAGGATAGCAATCCTCAAAAGAATTAAGGCTAAAGGGGCATCTAAAGTAAATTTGTAATCCAAAATAGCAATAAACTCTTCCAAAGTTGGGGTAATCTCTGGATGATCAAAGATAAACACATGAAAAATCGGGTCCTAATTGTTCGCATCCCTTTTGTTTTCCTTGGGACAATCAAACTAAAATAGTCGAAGACTCGACTTAAGCCTCACTCCTCAAGTCTCGAAAGACAAGAAAGAAGTTAGAGGAATCTAGGGCCACTCCTATTTGATTAGCCTAGGAAAACCAAATTGAGCACCACAAAGTAGAAGTCGCCACCCAACTGAAGTTGAAAAATACCTTGTAAGGCCAAAACCAGAGTAGTTTGGAACCCTACTCTTATTTATACCTCAAATTAATACAAAAATTCGATTTCAATTTATAATAGTATTTTTATTCTCAAGCGATCTTTTACAATTCAAGTAAATCACATATTCACATATGAGAATTTACAAAATATATTTATAGAAAAATAAATAGGTGTTCGAAATTGAAATATCATACATGAAATTGGGTAGTTGATAGTCTCGAGAACTTTGGTTCTCGTATGCCAACTTTGGAAAAATGGATTTTATTGTAGTGACTTTTATTGAAATCGGGTGATTGGTTTGAGAACTTTGGTTCTCATCTTGTAATTTGCAAAAATGGATTTTATTATGGTGACTTTTATTTGGAAGAACGGTTTAAGAACTTTAGTTCTCACATGTCGATTCTAGAAAAAGGATGTTATTGTTGTAGCTTTTATTAAAAAGGAATCAGAATTTATTTTATTAGCAAAACACCAATTTATTGGGTAAAAATATGATTTTGATTATTATTTCTTTTTAATGTGCAAAATCATTTTTTTCTACCTAATTTGGCATTCGTGGAATATTTCAAGATTGAAATTGGAAGTATAATACATAAAATCAGGTGATGGATTTAATTTGAGAACTTCGGTTCTCACATGTCAATTTTAGGAAATAATTTTTCTTTATTATGACTTTTATTAAGAAAAATTAAAACCCAATTTATTAATAAAATACCAATTAATTAAATAAAAATATTTTGGTTATTTTTCCAATCATGTGAAAAATCATTTTTCTAATTATTATAGCATTCATGGAATATGCAAGGAATTAATTTCACAATAAAAATATAACACATGGCAATTACCAAAAATACATCCTAATCAAATAAATAATAAAAAATAAAATTACATTTTAGAACACCTAAAATACAATCTAACCATAAATAGGCAATAATAAAAGCAATCAGTAGAAAAATACATAAAACACAGAATAAAATAGACAGTAGAAAATAGTAGGTCGTTAAAA
>CANXYI010036227.1:0-17066 GCA_948208565.1 Hura crepitans
ATTACACAAAGGAAAGCCTATACAAGCAAATTTAAACACTCTAACCATTCTTGAACTCAAGTTACAACTGCTGGAATTTAAGGGCCATGAAGTGAATGAAAGAATTCACTTACCTCCTTCACTTGAAGATGTAATTGCCACCATTCTAAGGCTATCACCTTCATGTCTAATCCTCACAGTGTCTTTCTCCACCTCTTTCAAGCTCTCCCTTGCTCTAATTCACATCAAATAAAAGCTATGCATGTTCCCATTGAAGTTAGGCATCACTAGGAAGCAGTTCAAGTCAAAAACAACAAAGAAAATCCAAGGGAGAAGTATGAAAACTCACTTTACACACTTACTGGATTGATTCTGACCTTTGAACCTTTAATGAATTTTAACTTAATCATGAAAGGTCTTTTTGCCTTTATTCTTCTTCTGGAACTTCACTAACATCCAAGAGAAATTTTTAGCGAAATTTATTTTCTAGAACAGGTTGAAGAAGATGGTGACAATGGTTTCTTCCCCAGCTATGGCTTCATTTTTGGATAGAAAAAGAAGAAATTCTTTTACCTTTTATTTTGTGTAAAAGTCCACTTGCCAACACTCTTTGCCATTTGTCAAGGCCTTAGGCTAGCTGGCAAGTGTACAAGTGGTGTCCATAACCACTTAAACCACCCCGACACCTTTCAATTTTTTGGCAAACTTTAAAAATTCACAAAAATTCACACGGACCTCTAAATATTACACCGTTTATTTAAAATTCATATTTTAATCCCCTCTACTTGCTCATAATTTTTCATGACCAAATTCCATCGATAAGATAGTTTTCAGATTGCCTCGTTTTGCATGCCAACCTAAAAAATTATGAGAATTTACAAATGACCTCAAAATTCAAAAATTCTTTCACCAATAGACACAATGGAATTTTTGAGCTTCAGGGTCTACTATTTTTGGGTCCGTCCGAGCATGTCCCAGGTCATTCTTGGCCCAAAAAAATTTTATTGCATTGAGGGGTAGCTTTACAATCCTAAATGAATTATTAATTCAGCTAAATTTTTAAATCTTGCCTTTTTCATCAAATTAAAGCACCTCAAAGTTTCATGAGCAGTGTCACTACCTTAATTTATGTAACAAGTGACCCAGCACCTCGGGCACACTTCTCGAACCCAGTTCATAGAGCCTTAAAACATGGTTGTTACATATATATTTCCTCATAACTCCATACACAAATCATGACGTAGGCATTCCCCTAACTCGCCATAATCTTATGCCACTCCATGCACAAAAAAAGTCCCATTTCCCATACAAAAATTAGAAGCAAAGCATACATATGAACACAACCATTTAGGAGCCATTTTAGTAAAACTTATGGATGCAATAAGAGTAGCCCCTAAATTTTCAATAACATAGGGAAATGGCATCACTAAAGCTTATATGATTAATTTTTTCTTGCAATACTTATTGCAACTAAAGATTCCATACCACAAGGTTATGTAATTCTTAATAGAAGGAAGCAAGGCATGCTAGTAATTAATTAAATTCACTTGCTACATCAAAGGACAAACCTTTTCCACACCATTAAGCTAGCAAAACTCCCTTATTGGCACCCTTCTCTTGTAGCCTCCATACAAGCCTCCACCCTATTGAAAAAATCATAAAAAATTGCACAAATCTCTAATTAAAATTTTGTGATTATAAAAGATCTTAAGAGGTAGATATCCCTTAGAAAATAAAATAATAGGAGGGGATGAGCACTTAAACACATAAGTTTAGCCTCTCAAGTCCCTTTCGATGTACACTTAACCACTTAATTTTTCATGAATTCTTTACTTGTTAATGATGGATAAATTCTTCAAGACTTAGTTGCGACCTAACTTAAGAAATTTTTTATGGCCTTAGATGGAAAAATCAAGTTGGAATAGCCATGAAATTATAGGGGTAAAGCTATAGTAATGTGGATAGTAAAATGAATATGAAAAAGAAGGAAAAGTGAAGGTGCGTGGAGTTTGGTGAGATGGCAATGAAGTAGTGCAAGTGGGCAAATGTGAAGACCACCATTTCTGGTACAAGGGTGCCTCGGGTCATGACATATGGTGCCCGAGCTCCTCAAAACTCGATTTTTGGGAAAATTAGAGTTGAAAATTCAAGAAATTTTTAAAAATCACTCATACATCCAAATATTGTGTTGTTTGTTCCTAAATTCCTCAATTAAGCCTAATTAGATGGCCATAAAATTTCATGACAAAATTATATTGAGAAATAGGTGAACCAAATTCTCAAGATTCTTGATTTTTCGACAAGACTGTGGAAAATTTTAAAATTTCATCCAAACCTCTAAAAATTGTCACATTTATTTTAAAAATGCTCAAATAGCCTTATTTAAAGGCATGCAAATTTTCATAGCCAAATTCTTTTTGGAGATAGGCTAGCAAAATTCTCGAAAAATTAGGATTTTACTGAAAATTCTAAAAAATTCTCAAAAGACCTTAAAAAATTAAAATTCCTTCTCCATTGGCCTAATTTCAATTTTTAACCTTCAGTTTATCATATTTTCATGTTTCTCTAGGCTCATCCCATTTCAATCCTGACCTGACTCAATCTAAGCCTATGGAACAAAATAGTTTATTAGTTCTACTAAATTTTTTTATTTGAGTAGTTTCCACCCTTTTGAGCCTTTTAAAGTTTAATGGCCAGTATGCTCCACTTCGATCCTTGTGAAGGTGACCCAACACTCCAGGCACACTTTTTAAGCCTCGACGTGTAACCATTACACTTGGTCCTAAATGTTGTCTTTAACACATTTGATTCCTTGACTCTCTCCAAATAGTACCCTAATCTTAGAGAAAACACCTAGCCCTCTAAGTTGATCAAGCAAAATCATTGATACGGGGTAACAAATATTTATTCTTAAAAGTCACTTTGTTTATTTGTATGTAGTCCATGCATAACCTTAATGAACCATCCTTTTTCTTTACACACATAACTAATACTCCCTAAGTTGATACACTTCGCCTAATAAATCCCTTATTTAATAGATCTTGCAACTAAATATGCAATTCTTTTAACTCGATTGGAGCCATCTTATATGGAGCTATAAACACTAGTGCCATGCTAGGTAAAACATTAATCGCAAACTTGAGCTCTTATTTTGTTAGCAAATCGAGTAACTCCTTTAGGAATAAATTAGCAAACTCTAACACTACTAGCATATGGCTTATCATTTCCCATGTCAATCACATAGGCCAAGTAAGCCTAATAACCATTCTTTGTCATCCTCTTAGCTATAACTGTGGATATGACATCAGACATAAAATATGTCTTTCTCTCCCATAGCTAGAACATTAAATCCATCCTCTACCATGTATGAAATCCATTTCTTTCTACAATCCACTACTGCATGATACTTAGACAACTAATCCAAGCCTCAGATTAAGTCAAACTCATAAAATGACAACTCAATAAAATTAGCTACAAACTTATATCCTTGTATTAACAAGGGATATTCTTTGTATACTTTATTTATTTTGACATGCTAACATATAGGTTAGCTAACCATAATCTCTATACCAAGCACTTTTGATACTAACCCTTGGTCTTGTGCATGTGTAGTGCATATATAAGAATGTGTAGAACTAATCTATCAAAGCAAATATGGGTAAATTAAAGAGATAAAAAGTACCTATAATAACTTCAAGTGTATCAACCTTTGCTCTAGCTTGAATGGCATATTATCTAGTAGGAGATTTAGGCTTAGCTCTACTCTCAGATCTAGTGTTTTGGCTTCCACTTAGTTGTCACCTCTTTTTCCTTAGTCTCTCCTTTAACCTTAGGTAAAAGTGGGTGATGATCCTTGCATTTGAGTGGAATATGTAAGCCTTTTCAGACAATTCTTTATATAGTGACCCTTAGAGGCACAACCCTAACAAACCCCTAAAATAGTCATCTAACATGTGCCTCTACATCTCTTGCCACAATGATCACTTACAAGTGCATTATTAGTTGTAAATGCCAAAGCACTAATAGCTTGTGTCTGTCGTCTAGACTAATCTTGAAAACCATAACCCAACTTTCATTTCTGCTCTTATTTTTTATAATATTATGGTCTATTTGGATCACCCATATGTTTTTTCTTTGCCAAAGGTGCTAAACTGGTTTTTCCTTATCCATAGGATCTCTTTTGTTGGAGGCTTTCTTGCCTCTCTTTTTTAGATCTCTGTAATAGCATGTAATGTTACTACTAAAGTCAAGAAATTGTGATACTCCTTATTTGGTTCATTAGTTGAACTTGAATGCGAAGTGGCATACAAACAATATCTAAGCTATCCTTATTTAAAATTTGTTTAAATTTAAAAACTTTTAAGTCATTTGAATATGTACAAAACTTTTTTAAAAAATCTTAACTTACTGAAAATCTCTTTAGAGTTATAAAACAATTTAAGAATTATCATGTTGAAAATTCGACAGCATAACAACTATATCGGGACACTATCCCAAAATGATAGTAACCTATATGTAAAAATAACAATTTTATAACTCATTTAACCTCTGAACAACTCATTTAGATCCTCTTGATCGGTTAAACCATCTCAACATATCAAACTCATTAAAATAAACATTCCATATAGTAAAGATAAATACATCCAAAATCTTAGTAGTTTATAAGTACATTGTAGACATTATGATATTGTACTAGGGATGAGAGTTGTTAGTGGAGTCACCACCTAACCTCTACACTAGGACCTCTGATCTTCTGTACCAAAAAGGTTTAGAATTTTAGATCTTATTTATGCCATTATAATATATTGTCCATGTATATTGTAATATTTGAATAATATAACATACATATATGTACATCTAAAAAATGGGTCATTCATTAATTGTTAATTAACTTGATAACTACCCGTAATTCCATAGGAATTGGTAGTAATTGCCTAACTTCCATCTCTAGGAGATTGTCCTTTATTGAAGTGCATTTTTCATGTGACTTTTGATTAAGGAAAATTCAAATCCATTTTATATGAAAACACTTATTAATTAGGTAGAAAACCATTTTGATATGAAATTAAGGTTTAGCATATAAAATAAGATATTTATTAGCTATTACAACCCTAAAACAAGCTAAAATACATAATAAGTGCATAGCCAAAAAGAACATATTGCAGCACTAAAATGGTCTCGCTTCTATGTCGATTAGTCTTTGCAAACCTTTTAAAGGTCTAGTCTTAGTCCATGTGGACTATCTCCAAAGAAAAGTCATGTCCATCCTAAGTCTCGATCCATTAAGCAAATTCAATCAATAACTCAAAAGAAAACAAAGTTAACTGATGTTAAATTAAGGTCAAATGAACATTTTCATATAATAAATAGAATATGAACATATTTTAGACATTCAAATCAAGGACAATTGCTTATATAAATAAGGCATATTTTAGAAGACTAATCATACAATTCATCATCTATAGGTCTATGTGGACTACAACCCTCATGACAAGGAGTCCATGTGGACTACTTATCATTCCCTTACACATATATACATATTTTCACACATGACATCAATGTACAACCAGAATAACTCACAATCACCTATTAGCATATAACAAGATACTTAAAACATGGAATTATGCTTATTGGATATGGGTCCGTGCAGACTAACTAGTCATGTTTACATAAGGAAAATAAGGTCGTGCGACCTAACTTATCATGCTTGTGCCTAAAGAAACTAGGTCCGTGCAGACATAGATATGCTAACAATCAAATTTGCTCAATGCTCTCTAACGCAAAAAAAAAGGTCATGCTTAATATTGATTGTAAGAATTGATTATACATCACACCTATCATTATTATAGCCTATTCATTATGAACTAAAGTGGGAATAACAAAGTATCACCTCACTTACAAGTTGATTTTAGAGATCCTAGGCCTATAAAACAACAATGAAAAGACAATGGACCTCAGACATTACTTGAATAAGAAGTCTCTTCAAATAATAGCATAAAGATCTTAAGCTTCAAGAGAGGATAATTCAAATTGTCTTTGGATCAAAGCTCCCATAGTTTTTTAGATACTTTCTCTTTTACATGTGATCAACAAGATAGATCTTTTTTAGGCCTCCTTTCTCTCTCTTTTGTTATAGAGAAGTATATATACTTAGGTCTTTTTAAGTTTTCTATTTTCATCCAGAAAGGAGTCCTAATCCTTATAGGATTCTAGCTCCTAGATTAAATAGGTAAAATTCTAACTTCAAAAAGGCTTCTTCCATCGATAGGTCCGTGCAGACTTGTTCATACTAGTTTGCATAGACTAAGCTTTTGATATGCCAGTCTGTGAGCTTCATTAGCTAGATTTTGTCCCAGTTTACATATTTAGTCCATGCAGATATGGTTTAATAGGTTTGTGTGAACTTACCTCTTAAAGGATTTGTGTTATGCTTGAGAGTCTATCTTTGGCTATCATTATAGGTCAAGGGTAAGGTGTCTACATACATATCACAAGACTATTTAAATTTTGACAAGAGTTTAAAAATACTTTAGAAACTAGTTGAGGTCTAATTTTCCTTTGTATAACATATGAGTGTTGAACATGATATACATAACATAATTCATACAAATGAAAATATCAAAAAACCAAAAAGATGTCATATCCTGATCTACTTTGCTAAGAGACATTAAGCTTTATTTGTACTTTTACCTTTGTATTGCAAACACAAATATTATACTAAGCATATATCTTGGTGGTGTATCCACTATAACATGATACTGAAATAAGTATACATACATAAAATGGATATGATGATTAAATGACAACAACATTCACACATGTATGCAATGAAATGTCAAAATACATGTAAGAATTCATAGCATAGTTAGCAATTACTAATTTTTATATTTTAGTGAACCTATATAACAGTGATCCATAATTAGTCATATAGTTATATTAACCATTTTTTATTTGACCATTAGGAAACAACTAACAAATTAAGATATCAAGAACATGAAGCTATATGTCTCATAACATTTGTTGTGATCCACATATTAGACCTTATAATGGTTGCAACGTATAATTGTGCAGTGGCAACAATGACCTTATGGTAGCTACACTTACATAATTGTGTAGTGGCCATAATGACCTCATAGTTGCTACACTCACATAAATAGGCATTTATATACCCTAGCTACTCCTACCTATCCCTACTTGATCGATCAACCTATCTAATCTAAGTTGTACTACTTTTATAGGCCATTATTTCCTTATCTTAGATTTCATATACTTGTATAACATAAAAGTCACTTTTAAATATCTTTAACAAATCCATATCCACTTTAAAGAAAGAATAAAATTTATTTTATTTATTGAAATCTTAATGGCATTCTCAATCTTATTGCATAAATATACAAGTCTTTGTATAAATTAATCTTACAACAAGTTTGTAAATCTTAATAATGGATATCTTTCTTTATTTACATAGCATAAATCAATAAGTAATTTATCAATATATTTATAGTACTTATGCACTTATTTATAAACTCAAGGTTTTAGCTACATTATTCATTCAATAATATATACACATAACCTAGCTCATTACTGTACATAACCATATTACACTACCATATTTTCATTACTCATAATTCCAACACGCCTTTAAAGATTTTTATACATTATAAATTACAACATTTTCAATATAATACATAAGTGTATCAAACATAACATACATACATACTCGTTTATACAATTCCATCAAGTAAATTCACACTTTTACTTTTATATGTCATTTGGCCATCCTTATTCAATAGACAAAGAATTTTTGCTCAACCTCCATCATACATTTTATTCCTTTTCTTCATTAATTAACATGTATAAACATACATTCATTAACCTTCAACTACCACACACTAATTCACATCACAACATTAACTTTTTATACAACTAAATATATATTAAAAACGTTTTCACATACATAATTGCATGCAATCAAACTCTAGTTGATGCACTTATAATAACTTCTTTAAAACACTCTAATTTCTTTTAATCATCTCTCCTTTTTTTTCCTTTCTCTTTGTCTTTCCCTTCTTTCTCTACATACATACAAGAAAAATACACATAAAAATACACCAAGCTCCAAACTTAAATTAAAGTTTAGAAACATCAAATAAACCTTATAACTATTCTTAGAAAAATATAAAACCATTGAATAACCCTCTTGCCTAATTTAAAGTTACTATTCACCTAACTCTAAAAGTTCACTTTCTTCTTCTAAGGATAACTCAATTAATCTTTTGAGGCCCTATTAATACTTAACAACCTTTTAATTTTTACTTAGATAGTGTTTAAAGAGGAAGAAGGAAGATTTGGAAGAGTAAAAATTAAGGATGGCTTATGGAGGAGCAGTGTTAACCAATAGAAGGAGAAGAAAATGGAAATGTTAACTTCTATAATATCTTTGACCCTATTTATACCGAAAGAGATTGATGGTCAAGAGTAAAAGTCAACAAGATTTAATAGCCCTCTGTTTTCCATTTTTAATTCTTTTCTTTCTAAAATATTTTACTCCCCTTAAAGGCCTCATTTAATGACGTTTAATATGCCATAAAATCACATACATCAAGACCCAAAAGACCTATAAGCTCATGCTAAAAAATTGAGAATATTCCATTTAATTAAATAGTTGTATCTATGTTTGATTTTTGTAAATTACTTTCTGATATTCAAAAAATCTAATTCCATTACCAATGAATTATTTGGAATATTTGAGTCTCAGGTTATGCTAAGCTTAGGCCATTTTGAGTAAAAACAAAATAATTTATGGTTCAGCTAAATCTAGGTTACTATTCCTAACACATTGCAGTAAAAATTAGAATTGCATTTTTAACCATCTTAATGACTTTGTTTACATTCCAAATTTTACCCAAAATTGTATTATGATTAATACTTCCTTTCAATCATATTAGTATGACTTGGGCTCGAGAAACACTATTCATATCCCATAAAGTACTATTCATAACCCTAAGTTAATGAGTATTACATTTCTTCCCCTTTTAAAAAAATATTCCATCCTTAAAATTACCTAGTTCAAATAGATGTGGATATTACTCTTTCATCTAGCTTTCACTTTCCCATGTTGCTTCCTCGATGTTGTGATATCTCCACAACACCTTTACTAGTGGCACTATCTTATTTTACAACTCTTTAATTTCTATTGCTAGAATCCTCATTAGTTCTTCTTATAAATCTAGCTTTCTCAACTGTTAACACATGTGAAGGATTTGATTTATATCTCTAAAGCACCGATACATGGAATACATCATGAATTTATTGTAACTTTATAGGTAAATCTATTCTATAAGCTACCACCCCACATTTTCATTTATCTCATATGGACCAAGAATCCTCAGACTAAACTTGTCTTTCTTGCCAAATCTCATAACCTTTTTCCATGAAGATACTTTAAGAAAAACTTTATCCCTAATAGCATACTCCATATCATTTTGCTTTAAGTTAACATATGACTTTTGTGAGTCTATTGTAGCTTTTAGCCTTTCTCTAATAATCTTCACTTTCTCTTTAACATCTTTGATCAAGTCTGGTACCATCAGCTTGTTCTCACTTAACTTGTTATAGCATAAGGGATTTTTACACTTTCTTTAATATAAATCCTCATAAGGAGCAATTCTTAAACTTGCTTATTAACTGTTGTTACAAGTTAAGTAGAGGTATTAATCCCACCTCCTTTTAAATTTTATGGCATAGCTTCTCAATAAGACTTTTAGTACTTAACAAATTTGTTTCCCTCATAAATATATAATCAACTTAGGATTAAAGTCATTGAAATACTAAAATTACCTAAATAAACCATTCAAATTGGCCATTAATCTATGGATGAAATGATGTACTAAAGCTAAGTCAAGTGCCCAAGGCATTGTGTAGCTTTTTCTAAAACCATGATGTAAACCTCAGGTCTCGATCAGATATGATTGAAGATGGCACTCCATGTAACCTCATTATCTTATCAATATATAAATTTGCCAACATTTTTTTGAGAATAGTCTATTTTCACTGGTATAAAAGTAAGCAGACTTGGTTAAACTTAACTTTAGTCATAGGTAGCCCCACAAAAAAGTCCATTCTGACTCTATCCCATTTCCATTTTGTTATTGCTACAAGATGAAGTAATTTAGATAGAACTTGATGCTCTACCTTTATTTGCTAATATTTATGGAATCTAGTCACATAATCTACCATTTTTATTTTCATATCATGCCACTAATAAGAAAACTTTAGGTCCTAGTACATATTGTTGCTTCTAGGATAGCATATAGTTTATTATGAGATTTTTTAAAGGATATGATTCATCATGTTTTCCACATCTTGAACACAAAACCTACCATGATAATATAAAAATCCATCACTCTTTAGTGTATATTTAGTGGGCTTCCCCTTTTAGATCAAACTTGTGATATTCTTTAGCTTATCATCTTCTTTTTTAGCGTCATTAACTTGTTGAAGAAGACTGGGCTTGACTTGCAATTTAGCTAAAAGAGCTCTATTATCCATGTATTTCATTTTGGCATCTATAGATCTTATAGTTGCCATAAACTTTCTATTCATAGCATCGGCTACCATGTTAGCTTTGGCTAGATGGTAATTAATACGGTTATCATAATTCTTAATTAGCTCCATCCATTTTCTTTGTCCAAGGTTTAACTTCTTTGGGGTAGGAGATACTTAAAACTCTTATGGTTTATATACATATAATAAGTCTCCCTATCATGATAGTGTCTCTAAATCTTCAATGTAAAGACTATAGCTACCAACTCCAGATCATGTGTTGCATATTTCTTCTAATGTGATTTTAGTTGCCTAGAAACATAGGTAACTACTTTGCAATCTTGCATCAGAGCACACCCTGAATAATTCAAAGACTCATCACTATAGACAGTAAAATCTTTTCTTAGTACTAGTTGTGTGAGAATTAGAGCTTTGATTAACATAATTTTTAGCTTACTCTCCTGAAACTTGTTATCCCAAATAAAGGAAGCATTCTTGCATAAAAATTGGGTTATAGGAGCTATTATCATGGAAAGCCCTTAAGAAAACATTTTTAGTATCCAACCAAACCTAAGAAACATCTGAGCTCTATCATGTTTTTAGGTGGCTTCCATTCCATAGCTACCTCTATCTTGCTGGGATCCACTCTAATGCCTTTTATTGATGCTATGTGTCCTAAGAAAGATACTTCATCAAGCTGAAACTTACACTTGATAAACTTGGCATAATGCTTTTCATCTCTTAAAGTCTACAACACAATCCTAAGATATTGTTCATGGTTATCTCTCCTTTTGGAATAAACCAATATGCCATCTATAAACACTATAACAAACTCATTTAGATGGGGCCTAAAGATCATGTTCATCAAATCTATGAAGGGCACTAGAGCATTGCTAAGCCCGAATGACATTACTAAAAACTCATAATACCTATATTTGGTTCTGAAAGTTATCATAGCAACATTTACTTCTATAACTCTCAACTAGTAATAACCTGATCTCAAATTAATCTTGTAAAACACTCCTACTCCTCTGAGCTAGTCAAACAGGTTAATTATGTTAGGCAATAGATACTTGTTCTTAATTATCACTTTATTCAACTGCTGATAATCCACACACAATTTTAAGAATCCATCCTTTTTCTTCATAAACAAAATTAGTGCTCCTCATAATGATGCACTCAAACTTAAGAGACCCTCATAAAGCAGTTCTTGTAACTATATCTTTAACAGTTTAAGTTTTATGGGTGTCATCTTGTCTGGAGCTATAGATATTAGTACTATACCAAGTAGAACTTCTATAACAAACTCTAGCTCTCTAATTGGTGGTAAGACTAGCAACTAATGTAGAAACACATCTATTAAATATGCCACTACTAGTATCTGATTAGCATCTAGCTTATCACTTCTATTGTCAAACACCTTGGCCAAGTAGGCCTGACAACTTTTTCTCATCATCTATCTAGCCACAATAGCTAAAACCACATTAGACATGATGTTTGATCTCTCACCTATAGCCATATCTTCTAATCCATCTGCTATTCAATGATTAATCCTCTTCTTTCTACAATTAACCATAGCATGGTTCTTAGACAACCAGTTTATGCCTAAGATAAAATCAAACTCATTGAAGGGCAACTAAATAAGATTGGCAAAAAACACATATCCTTAAACTATTAAGGGACATTCCTTATTGACAATATTAACTATCATATACTACCCTATGGGATTGTTAAACATAATGTCTATATCAAGTTGTTCTGACTTTAACCCCTTATCTTGTGACCATGCTATGCATATATAAAAATGTGTCTAACTCGGATCAATCAAACATAAAATAAAAGTTTAGAGAGGTAAAATGTAGTAGCAATAACGTCTAGAGAATCAAAATCTTCCCTTGCCCTAATGGCATAATGGCATGTAGGAGCCCTTGGCTCAGATCTATTCACTACCTATGATCTAACCCTCTGACTACCACTTTCTTTGTTACTTCTATCAGCTCTTTGGCTTTTGGTGGCAAATAGAAAAAAAGGTTGGTACTATGATTGAGACAAAGGTCTCTTAGGATGATCTCTCTAAAAATAATCCTTTGACCCATAACCATAACAAGCTCTTAGTATGTTATTCTAATAGGTACCCTTGTGTCTCTTGCCATAATGCTCACACTAAGTAGCTGGTGCACTCTTAGTAGTAGAGATTAGTGCCTTTTTTTGCCTAAGTCCCCTCTCTAGAATTCTAATTCTTACCTGGCCTCTATTACTACTTTTGTTAAGGCTGATCACTCTTATATCTCTTTTTAGAATGAGGAGCAGAACTAGCTTGGTCATGACTATAAAGTCTCTTCTTCCAGAAAAACTCTTTATTCTCTTTTTGAATATCTTAAACTATACATGTTGCTGCAATTAAGGAAGTTGAATTCCTAAGCTTTATAAGAACCACTTAAAGCTGAATGTTGTATTTGAGGCCCTTATTAAACCTCTTACACCTTTCTACCTCAATGTAGGCCATCTCTTTAGTATAACAACTTAACTTGGCAAAATCCTTCTCATATTCTAATATAGAATGGTGTCTTAGTTTAAGGTCAACAAACTCTTATTTTTTCTTGCCAAGATAATCTTTTATGATATATTTCTCCTTGGACTCCTTCAAGAAGAAAACCTAGGTCAGTCTCTCAGCTAGCATATGTTCTATCAAGGCATCCCTCCATTAAAAGGCCTCTATTTGTAATAAAGATGTTGTATAAATCAAATTCTCCTTAGGCAAACACTTAAGCTACTGCATAATCCTGGCCATCCTTTTGAGCCAATACTTAAACTTGACTAAATCATCTAATCCTTCCCCTAAGAAATCCTCAGCTCCCATTTTCTAATCCTTTCAAAGTGTGTCTTTTAAAGGGCTTGAGAAGATGGAGGCTACTATACTAGTGGATGTGGAACTACAGTTGCAATAGTGGTTCATCTCAATAATTCTACCATTTACAATAGTAGAACTAATTAAGCTTGTACACCTACTCTAATAGAATTAACTGTTGATATACCTATGCTTTAGTGAACATTCACTAAGGTAGGTGTATGGCTTTTAACTTCTTCTTTCACACCCCTTGAGGTGCAGACTCAGTCATATTTGGTCTATAGGAAAAAGAACAGATTATAAGCCTTAACAATGTATAATTATGTGATGTATGATCTTAGATTCTAGGCACTCGTATATAAATCATATGTACACTTGAATGCCTAAATTAGCACTTTGATAACACCAAATGTGACCTCTTTCACCTAACCTATTAACCAAACATGAATGAGATGTCCCATAAAAACAATATCCGAACTATCCTTATTTGAAATGCATGTAAATTTTAAAACTTGTTAAAGTCATTTGACCATGTATAAAAGTTCTTTTTTTTTTCAAATGTTAACTTAAACAGAATATCCTTAGAGTTATAAAGCAATTTAGGAGTCATTATGTTGATAATCTAGTAGCATAACAGTTATACCAAGACATAATCCTAAAATGAATAGTAACTTGCTTGTAAAAACATCACTTCTATAACTCATTGAACCTCATCAAAACTTATTTGGATCCTTTTGATCCACCAAACCATCTCAACATACCAAACTCATTAGAACATACATTCCATTTAGTAAAGATAAAGACATCAAAAATCATATGGGATATACATATAATAACCTCATAAAAACACTCCAATTTCTAATAATCAAGTCTCCCTTTTACTTTTTCTTTTTCTTTCCCTTCTTTCTTTATATTTATACAAGAATAATACACATAAAAATCCAAGTAAAAATTTTCCAAGCTCTAAACTTAAATTAAATGTTAGAAACATCAAATGGACCTTAAAACCCTTCTTAGAAAAATTAAAATAATTGAAAAGCACTCCTACCTAATTCATAGTTACTATTGGCCCAACTTCAAAAACTTAACTTTTTTTTTCCAAAAACACTATAATTAAGCTTTTGAGACTTTAATAATACTTAACAACCCTTCAATTTTGGCTTATATATTTAAGAAAGGAGAACAAAAGTTTTAAAATAGTAAAAATGGTGGATAACACATAGAAGAGTGGTATCCACCACTAAAAGTAGAAGAAGATAGAGAAAGATGGAAATGTTGACTTTTCAATATTTTAAAACTTATTTATAGTGAAATAGTTATATTGTAAAAAGTTAATAAGACCTAATGGCCTTCTTTTTCCCTTCTTAATTCTTTTGTTTCTAAAATATTTTACTCCCCCTAAAAGCCTTTTTTAATATCCTTTACTATGGTATAAAATAATTTACTTCATGGCCCAAAAAACTTAAAAATTTTGGTAAAAAATCTAGAAGATTCTATTTAGTTAAATATTTTTAAACTCATTTTATTTTCTTTTAAATTACTTCCTAATATTCAAAAATTATAATTCTATTATAAATGAATTATTTAGAATATTTGAGTATTGAGTTTCGCTAATCTTGAGCCACTTTGAGCAAAAATGAAATATTTTACAATTCATCTAAAAATAGGCTACTATTCCCAAGTCACTATCTTAAAAATTGTACTTGCATTTTTAACCATCTTAATGACTTTGTTTACATTAAAAATTTTGCCTAAAATTATATTTTGATTAATACTTCCATTCAGTCACATTAGTGTGACCTAGCTCTTGAGAAACATTATTCACATCCTGGGAAATACTACTCATAACCTTGGGTTTATCGGGCATTATTGAAATCAATGAGCTTTATTATTGCTACATGCAACTTGATTTCATGGTTAAACCTTTTACATTGCTCCAGTTTATATGGACTCACTTATTTAGCATACATACTAAGCCTAGTAAGCTCCTTTTTGGAGTTTAATATAGTTCTATGCCTCTACTTTAGATCAATAAATTCTTATCTCTTTTTGTCAAGGTAGTTCTCTATGCCATACTTTTTCTTGAACTCCTCCATAAAGAATTTTGAGGTCACATCCTTAACTACCTTATGTTATGTCAAATCATCCCACCATCTAAAGGCTTCCTCTTATAGCAAAAAGGTTTCACTAATATAGTTTTCCTTAGGGGTGCATCTAAGCTATTTTAAAATTCTTATTGCTCTTTCAAGCTAATGCTCTAACTTGGTAGAATCATTTAACTACTTGCCCATAAAATCCATAGGTCCCATTTTCTTGAATCTCTTTAGATATGTCTTTTAAAGACCCTATAGACTTAGTGGTACTGGTGGAGGAGTTGAGTGGCAGTAGCTATAGTTATAACTTTGCTTAATAGCTTTACCATCTATTAGAGAAGAGCTGATTATGTTTGTGTTATTTGAGACACATTCCTAACATCACTAGGGGTTAATATCTTAGCCTTTATAGCCTTTTGTTTGACTATAGTCAAAGCATGGCTCCCGACTTCCTCATCACCTTGTGGTGTAGATGTACTCATTTTTAATCTATAGGAAAGGAATAGATTATAAGTCTTAATACTATATAATTATGCAATGCATGAACTTAAACTTAAGGCACTCATATGTAACCTTTATGTATAAAGGAATGCCTAAACTAAAGCTTTGATACAAATAAATGTGACACTTCTTAATTGATCCGATCGCTAGGCTTGGAAGAGGAAAGACACATAAACTAATATCTAAACTTATAAAAACTATTATAATAAAAACCTTATTCATAAAATGAACTTAGCACTTTGTAAAACTCTTAAAAATGTGAATTATCAAAAACCATTTTGATGGGTTTACTATTAGGGTCCTCGTGCTAAAAATTTGGTAGCATAACAATCGTTTAGGGACACTATCATAAATAGTAACATGTAATAAAGAACACCTTTATATCAATCACACATCACATCTTAACTCCATAATCCATTTGATCACTCCAAAATCCACAATCTCAAGATCCATCATTCATATACAAGGAAAAGATATCATATAAAACAAAAACATTCTGACATACATAAAAATATTTACAAGCTTGTGTATAGGAGTTACAAAACTATTATAAAACATGTTTAGGCCTCGTCTCTTTATAAAACATATGAGTGGATATACTATGTATATCACATAATATATACAAAGATAACAAAATAACAAAAGAAATATTCACTTTCAAATTTAAGGCTTTATCTTTAATCAATTCTTTAACCTACGCATTGCAAATAGCAATACGCTTAGTGATATGCTTAGTGGTGTAATCAATATAATATATCCAGATGTATTCATGTATTTACAATAATAAAACATCATGATAAAAAATATACATAACATGAAAAAATCTTGGACATAAAAAATAGCTAGGTATTTATAACCATAAATATCACAATATTACATGCATGTGCATCATTATCACAATCTAACATAATTATGTCCATATTAGCTCTTATTTTAAATCTTCTTAAGCTAGTTACATGCATATACATCATGATCACAATCTATCACAATTATGTCTATATTAGCTCTTATTTTAAATCTTCTTAAGCTAGTATCCATTTTTATTTTGCTTTATCAAAACATAGAAGACATATATCTGAAACTAGAAAATGGAACTCCCA
>CANXYI010036282.1:0-21795 GCA_948208565.1 Hura crepitans
ATGTCTTAATTCATTTTAGTCATTATTATAAATACAACTCATTCCATCATTCAATTTTAAGCCCATAATGGAAAGATTACACTTAAAGATACAAAATAGTAGGATCTAAACTGTGTAGTGGCCCATATTTTGGACCTCGATAGCTACACCTACCCATATCCATCCAATAATAGGGATTAGCCCCATGGGAGCTCCCAATATTAGAGTGTCAAATGGTAGGAATTAGCCTTAGTGGACCTCCCAACATTTCTAGGGATAATAGGGATCAGTTGCATAGGACCTCCTAATATCCCAAGCATTATCTCATCTTAGGTGGATAGCAGGGATCAACCCTATATGACCTCCCAATATCCATAGGTACAGTAGGTAGCCCATATGGAGCTCCTAATACTCAAGTGTGTAAGGCTTATCACCAAACCTCGATGGTTACACCTGCCATCTCAATCATATAGGTAATGGCCCAAGAGAGCAAAAACCCTTAGCAGCTGCTAATTCCCTAGTTGACTGGTTAACTTATCTAGTAGGTGTTTAACTGATGTGGGCTAACTTTTATTATTAAATTATTAACATATTTATAGACTATAAATCTTTACTTATAAGGTAATCATAATTTTCTCAATCACATGTTCACTTGCACACAATCATGTTTTCCCTAGTTACGAGTCATTTTATGGGCCACGTCACTATTTATTTGGTCATTACAATTAGCTAAGTTCTCATTTCATCATTATTTCACTTCATCATCATTACAATTCTTATGTTCTCATGTTATTGTCATGGTCATTACTTAAAATCACATTTACATACATTGTTCCATCTAACCAACTTGTGCATATGCACTAATGTTAACCATATTCTCTTTTACTACCAATGACCACTTTAGCACCCATGTATTCTTATTATACATTATCACCTTTTTAGTCTTTACACCATATATTTACTACACATTATTTCTTTTCAATAATTTCACATCATAACCATAATTTATGTCTAATTAGTAACTTACTCACACTTCCCACACATGCCATGCACATATGCATATTACATGGCAACCATACACATCATTCCACCACTTTAAGAACCCACACATACATATTTATTTCATCCATACAAGTCATGCACATAGGCCTTATTTTATTGTGCTATCCATATTCACATAACTAATTTACATCAAGCATGCATACATATACCAAATCTAACACTTCCAAACACACTCACATGCACACATACATGCATTCACATCATTGCACTCATCAATTACATTAAATTCACATACCTAGGGTGTGAGAAGACCCTTATTCACCACTTTATTCTTTCAAATGGCCTCTCTCACCACTTCTTTCCTTGACCTAAAACATACACACATAGAATTTAGAAAAATTCTCAAAAATTTTGCATAACTCCAAATTAAAATCTATCACTATGGTTAGTCTTATAAAACTTAATACTACCTAAAATAAAAATAAAAAGTAGGATAAAAACACTTACACTAAAAAATGACACCATTCACCCATTCTCAAAATCTCACTTTTTAGCTTATCTTTCTCAATTCTTCCACTTGGAGAGGCTTTAAGAGGTAATGGAGGCTAAGAACCAAATAAAAATTGATGGGTTAGGGTGTGTAAAGAGAGAGAAAAGGAAAAAATGCTGGGGAGGGTTACTTAGGAATAGCATTAGCCATATGGTGGAGGGAGGGAGAAGATGGGTGTTTGGCATATATGGCACTCCCACATGTGCTAACCCTTCTATATTAAAAGGGTGGATAACCTAATTTTCTTTTAAACTTCAAAAATTAAAAATAGTTTTTTTAAACCACTAAAAATCATGATTTTACTGCCATAAATCTTCGATAGTTCTTATCAAGGGCCCTATAAAATTTCAAGCCAAAACTCTAATGGCGACTAGGGTTACTATTTACCCATAAAATCTAAAAATTCTAAATAAATATGAAATGACCTCAAAATATTAAAATTCCTTCACCAATAGACTTGTTAGAATTTTTGAGCTTCAGGGTATGGTATTTTTAGCTCTATCCAAGCACATCCTAGAGCTGTCCCAACACAAACTCATCTAAGGTCACTATTCATTTAGTTCTTGGTCCAAAATTATTTATTAGTTTTGCTAAAAGTTTTAATTAATTGATTTTCCTTATTTTTTGACCCATTAAAGTTTTATGACTAGCACTTCCCTTTTTGACTATTATAGTGGCCCCGGCTCCCTGAGAGTTATTATTCATACCTCAAAGGTACTGTTCATGGAAACAGAGTCATATACATTGCCTTGTATCATACTACATATTTCCATGCATAAGCATTCATCTTATTCATTGAAAAGATCTAGATTATGTAGGGATTTTGATAAGTACACTCTTGAATGTCTTGGTTGGAGTAAGTTGCTAGAGATATGCAAAGTTAAGATAAGTGATTAGACATCTTAAACTTTTACCTCAAAGATTTAAAGATGGTTATAGTGGTTTTTATAAATACAATTGTTGATATTAATGGGTATATTCAAGTAGTATTAAAGTTAAGTGTGGTAGGCAAAAAGCACTCATGAGAAGAATTATAGTTTATATTACTTGCTATATATAAGTTGTTTCTAATGATTCAATGTATAGTACACCTTAAACTATAGAAACATTTCAAGAAAAGGTCTAAAGAGATAAAATGATATTGATAAGTAGCTACAAGCATGTGAAGTAGTGATAAAAGGAAACTGGGTTCTCGAATGTTAATATGATAACATGATAAAGGAATAAAAGTCTTATAAAGGCAAGTTCCATATTTTGAATAGATGATTAGTCAATTATAGTTCATATGATCATTTCTTTTCAAGAGTAATTATGAAATAAGATTTATAGACAATGTCAAAGACATTGATAATTTTGAGATGACATCTTTGTATTAAAGTTAAGAGGAAAAAATTTTGATTATATTGCTTGGTTTAATATGGAAAATATATTGATCTAGTAAACCTAAGTGATGTGTTGTAAGGATTTAGTAGACATATCACTTTATTCTATGAACAAAGAGAGTTTTGATATATGTTTAAAGGTTGAGTTATAGATTGTTAAATGTATGGCATTTGAACTATTTAGATATGATAGAATTAATTTAAGACAAATAATCTTTTAGGTTGTAGTATCTTTAATAAGAGTAACAAGATAATCTTCATTTAGATGTCTTTCCTAAAAAAGGTTCACAAATCATGTAACCTTTAAATTTAAGGAGGACTATAAGATATGATGAAAAGTGGTATCTATGTAACATCCCCTACCTATTTTTGAAAGAAACAGGCAAAGTGTGCTACTTCCGCGAGGTTACCCATCCTTAGATTTCCCCAAAGGCCTTTTATTTAACTTTTACTTGGGTTTCTCCTATTTAGTATGGAAATTTTATCTAACATTTCTAGTGATCTGTAGGGGACCTACTAGGCATATGACACTCACACGCCTGAGCTTATAGTCAAATATTAGCCTAGGGTGTTATTACAATAAGAACTCATTCATATTAATAATAAGCCAATATATTCTCTATATAACTGTCATGTTATTACACTACCTATAGTAACATGCACAAGTGCCTTTAACTCCTAAAACAACATAATCTAATTAGATAATATCATACCTAGACAGTCATCAGCTACACTACTAGTCATCCTCATCATACCTTTTTGATGTACCACCTACTCATCGGACACCCGATACGCTGAGTATGCACTCAGTGGTGAATTTAACCAAACATACCATGTATCTTTATCACATGCAAGCACACACAATCATTTTTCTAGCAACATCTATTTATTAAGTCTAGTCTCTCTATTAAAGCTTTCAATTAAGACTATTCACTAATTGAATTATAGTACCTCAACTAGGCACTTAACTTGGGGTTATAAATATTATTTCACATTTATGTATTGTTTCAGTACTATCTAACTACAATCCATATCAACATTCCTTCATTCTATTTACTCTATACCTCACCTAAGTTACATGACTTATATAGCTTAGCCATCTATTCTTACGATTTCCTAATCAATCTCTATCATTCAACTCTATTTATTATGTATACATGCATAGGTTACTATCTATTTTAGTTGTATTAGATAATTTCTTTTATAATCATTTCTTCATAAGTGTTTTCCTTTTCATTTCCCATGCCATCAATCTTTTACTCCTTTTAGAAATTTCACTAACATTACATAAGTTTATTCAATCTCTCTCTTTACAGCTTATCCTTTGTTCTTACTATGTTTATTCATAGGTTATCTCAATTAAGATAATTTATGTCCCAAATCTCTCATTAATATCATTAAATCCATTTAAATTCTTTTATTAGTCTTTTTATACCCACAAGGTTTAAGAAGAACTCCTAACCATTGGATAACGGGAATCACAATGTGCAGTGGCCCCCATTTGGGACCTTAGCAATTGCACCAACCTAGTCTGAGAACTGAACAAAAGACAAGGTTGTACAGAGCCCACATTTTGGACCTCGGTATCTGTACACACATTTCGTCCAATAGCAAGGATCAGTTTTGAGGAACCTCTCAATATTAAAAAGGGGATAGTAGCGATTAGCCTTGTGGGACCTCCCAATATCCATAAGAGGGTAGCAGGGATTAGCCGTAGGCCTCCCAATACCTGGAGCATGTCGGCTCAAATCAATACTCAACAGCTGCACCTACCATACATAGGCTAAAATCCATACAGACTTAGCCTCTAATAGTTGCTAATCCTTAGTTGACCGGTTAACCTATCCAGTGTATAAACAACCAGCATTCCCAAGATTCCTTTTCCATTATCTTTCACAACCATTATGTTCATTATATGGTTTATCAATAATACAATGTATTATTCTCAGTGATCCTCTTAATTCACTTATCAACCAAATTCCATTTAATATCCTTTTTATTTCATCAAGTTGTTATATTTTAAACTCTAGTTCCATTCTTGTCATTAATTTCATATAATTGTCTTTTAGCTACTATCCGAACTAATTCTGATTCTTCTCTGTTGCAAACCTATACCTAATTTACCTCATTTTTATGAGTCCTAATAGATTATATTCCATATATTTTATGCTATGTAATTCTTGCATTACCTTACAATACTTGGTTCTCAGATTTGGTAATTTACTCTCTTTGTTACTATATTCATAATAATATTTATTTTTTGTATAATCTAATAATTTGCTTAGTACAGTTTGTGGAATTCTTTATGAGGTTTACCCCATACATGTATCCTTAGGTCTCTGTTGATTTTAATCTATTTTCATGTCCTAAAGTCCACCAAATTTCCAAGTATCAGTTTTTTGAAACTTTATCCATACATTATTATGCATTAATAATTTCTTCCCTTGTCTCCTAATTTATTTATTTAGTTTTTCAACATTAAGCAACTCTTTAACCTATTCTGGTTCAATAGACTCAACTAATCACTTTTCCAATTTACCATATATTTATTCTACTTATTTTTAAGCTAAAAAGACATAGATAATAATTTATTTCATCGGGTCATATTTTTTTCGGACGGTTATAGATCATCATAATTTTCTAGACAGTTATAAGTCCTGTTTATGTAACAGTCACTATTCATTTAGTAAGTTTTCCTGACTAACCTTTTAATTAATTTTATTTTCCTTCCTTACCAATTCATTATATCCTCACGTACTTTACTCTATCAACATTGCATTGATCCTAGTATACAAATCCATTATTTTAAACTCTAAAATCTTAAACAACATTTCTTAATTAAATTTATGTTCTTTCATCTAACATTCATTATTTCAGTTATGACATACCATGTCTTCACACATCCATCATACATACATCATTCACACAACATACTTTACTAATTCCTTTCACATAACTATATCATTTCTTGTTCATTCCATGTCACTCATATGTCATACCTTATAATGCCATCCTAACCTCACATGTCTTCAAGCCAAACATACATACCCATGCCATGGCATACATGACATATACCTAGTCATGCATGTAACACATACATACACATCTTTTCCATATCCAATTCACATCTATATAATCTTATCTTCCCAAATTACACCTCCTAACATGCATTTCACATACTCACACACATAAACACCCATGCCACCAATACTTCCATACACACACTCAAGTTTCATTCCATATGTTTCCTAACATACAAAATATGTTTCAATTAAATTCACTTACAGTGGGCTCCTGGACATTTTGAAGCTACTTCAGAACCACTGAATCTATCTTCCTCCACCTTTAACCACCATTTCCAAAACTTCCATAATAGGTTCCAACTTTGAAAATTCACATCAAATTGGCACTATTCATCAAGTGCTCAAAACTCAATTTTTGGACATCTTTTTCTAATTCTATCACTTAGAATAGCTTTAGTGAATCATAGAGGTCAAGAACTATATAAATTTTAGGTGTTTTTGGGTTCAGAGGAGAGAGAAATAAATGAAAAATGAAGGCTCTTAAGGCTTGAAATGGTATCAGCCATTTGTGGGAGGAGGAAGGAGATGACTTCTTTTCCATTCTGTCCATGCACATACATGTCCCCTTAGGTGTATAAGCAAAGTGGATGGCCACGATCGCACCATGTGTTGATCGAACGGCCCAAATTAATCATATTTTACTTTAAACTTTGAAAATTCAAAGTAATTTCAATAAACCTCCAAAAATCATAATTTTAGTTCCAAAAATCCTCAATTAAATTCATTAAGGGTGCCTCAAAATTCTAGCCCAAAACTCCCCCGAGAGCTAGGGTTACTATTCACCAATGCCATTTTAATCTTTAGAAATTCATAAAATATTCTTTGGACCTCTAAAAATATTTAATTTAGTTTTAAAAATCCTTACATAGTGTCACTAAGGCCCACATTAAATTTCAAGTAAAATTCAATAGTGGACTTTTTTGACACTATTCACCTGCCATAATAAAATATTCAGAAAAAATATTAAATGAGATTAGAAAATTAAAATTCCTTCTCCACCATTCTCATTGGAATTTTTAAGGTTCAGGGTTTGATATTTTTGGGTCCATCCGGGCACATCCCGAGGCTATCCTAGCACAACCTCATTTTATCTCTTTATACACTAGTTCTTGACCCGAAGTGATTTATTAGTTCTGCTAAATTTTTAAATTCATTTGTTTTACCCCACTTTTAGGCCCGTGAAAGTTTTATGACCAATATGCCAGTCATTAGACTCGTAATGATGCCTTGCACCGCGGGGAACATCCCTCGAGCCTAGAAAGTACTATTCATAAAACTTTGGCTTACAAGCGTTACAATCTAGGTGCCTTATTTTGTAAGAATATATGTAAAAAGGTATTGACATATGTATTACATGCTTCCTAAGGAGATCACAATGGCATCTATTAGATCCTTAAGTAACTAAAGCTATTTCAAATGTAAAGCAGTATAAGATGTAAAGATATTCCAATAGATTAAAAGCTAATCTCTTAAAAAATTATAAGATGATTGTATTTATGTAAGTAGCATCAAATTTTGAATATCTTTTTACTCCAGCTATCAATGAGGAGGTAACCACTACACATTGATACAAGGATTGGAAAGAATACTTATAATTAACATGGCTATAATGGATAAGAAGTTCTATACAAGTTGGAATAGGGAGTTATTGTGAGGAATAAATTGTCAAGTAAACAAAATTAATATACTAGAGTATTTCGAGGGTAAAATTATTTTTAAAGGGGAAGAAATGTAATAGCTAGAGATTTTTGGGTTTTAAGTCGGGTTGTGAAAAGTGCCCTAGGGGTATTTCAAGGTATAAACAGTGAAGTTTGGACCATGGAAAAATATGATTTTATGTAATATGATGTTAACATATGTTTTTGGTTTGACACAACTTAAAAACCTAAAACGCCCATGTTTTAAGGCTCTATGAATAGTGCCACTAAGTCCGGGAAGTGCGCTCGAGGCGTCGAGTCACTTACATGTAAACTAAGGCAATGGCATTGGTCATGAAACTTTGAGGGGCTTTAATTTGATGAAAAGAGCAAAATTTAAAAATTTACTAGAACAACTAATTCATTTCAAATTATAAGCTACCCCTAAGTGTAATAAAAAAATTTTGGGTCGAGATTGACTCGGGATGTGCCTAGACGGACCCAAAAATGATGGATCCTAAAGCTCAAAAATTACACTAAGTCCACTGGTGAAAGAATTTTTGAAATCAGAGATCGTCTGCAAATTTTCATAATATTTGAGCTTGGCAGGGAAATTGAGGTAGTCTGAAAATTGCCTTATCAATGGAATTTTGCCACAAAAATTTACGTGTAGGTAAAGGGATTAAAACATGAATTTTAAAATAAAATGGTGTAATTTTTTGAGGTTCATGTGAATTTTAGCAAATTTATGAAGATTTTTGAAAATTCGAGCCATTTTGGGATGGATCAGGTGCCTATGGACCCCACCCATGCACTTGCCAGCTAGCCTAGGGCCTTGACAAGTGGCAAGGTGTGTTGACAAATGGATTTTTACATTAAATAAAAGCCAAAACTCTTTCTCCTTTTTTGGACAGAAATTGACTCTAGCTCCTCCTTTAGCTAGCCAAAACTTCTTTAGTTCTTCCCCAACATTCATGATTCCAATTTCTAAATTCAAGCTGGCCTATTGGTGAACTATGGGAAAAAGAATCAGAGGTAAAAGAGCTCTCAGTTGGGAGAAATAATTCTCTAAAGTTTTGTGGTTCAAATTGCCTAGAAAAACCTAAATGCCATTTGCCACTTTCTCTAGCCATATCTCCCTCATCCCTTAACCAAAATTCATAATTCTTGTTTTTAAATTTTCTTTTGGATGTTAAGAAATTTTGGGAAATAGAATTATAGCAAAAGGAGCTATCAATAAGGAGAAATAAATCACTAAATGTCCTGGGGTCAAAAGCAGTCCAACAAGGGAAAAAGGTGAGTTTTCATGCTTCTCCTTTGGATTCTCCTAGTTTTTCTTGGCAGGTTGCACTTTCTAGTGATGCCAAACTTCTGTGGGTGACATGTAAAGCTTTGGTTTTAGGTAAATTAGGGCAAGGAAAGGCCTAAAGAGTAGGGGAGAAGTTATTGTGAGGGCTAAAAATAAAGGTGGGCATCTTAAACATGGTGAAACTTACATCTTTAAGTGAAGAGGTAAGTGAATTCCAACATTCACCTCATGCCCTTTAATTTTAGTAGTTATTTCTATGAATTAGTGGTGATTTAGATGCATGAAATTGCTTGGAGAGGTGTTTTCTTAGAGGGATTTTAGTATATGGCACGTAGTAAAATGAATGGCATGGTTGATACATGAGAGGAATTAATGTATATGTTGATTTCTTGATTGGTTAAGAGGTATATAAGTGGAATAAAATGGGCTTATAATGCTTGAGGTTTAGATCAAAGGCTTTAGCATTGATATATAATAAATTCTCTTATAGATTAGTGCAAACATACATAATTAGTATGAATTGAAAGTGTGGCTGAGAGTTTTTTTGGTAAGTGCTAGTGTGGGTACCTTGCCTAGTGTAACACTAGATAGTGTTTGGGTTGGAATTTTTATGTGCTTTAAACCTATAGTGCATAAACATTGATTTAAAGTATATATAGGTGTATATGAGATTGGTCATGGCATGTATGGCCTTGTCATTGGCATGGCATGTGTGGTAGGAAGTGTACATATATAGATATATGCTAGTATGGCAATGAGCAAAGTGTGTGTGTGATAAGTGAGGTTAAAATGTATGTGTGGGTAATATTTTCCTTAGTGGCCAAAAGGTATAATGGCATAAGAAAGCTTGGCTAGTATGGTATGTGGGCAAGTTTGGTGCCCATAGGTGAGGCAAGGTAATGTGCATGTAATGCATGATATTAACATGATATGAACTTAGTGATATATATTCTAAATGGCATGAAAGTGATGGAATATACATGTATTAAATATACCTACCATGATGTACTCATGTAAGCTAAAATGGCTTAAGTTATCTTAGCAGGAATTTAATCAATGTAGCCCCTTTAAATGGCATGTAACATAGTTAGAGAATGGCATGATTAATGACCTTAAAGATTGACTTGAAAGCAAGTATGCAAATTGACTTGAAACTTGCCTTTAAAGGCTATGGATTGAGAATGACTTATACACTTGATTTTTGTACCTATAATGGCTAGTGTGCTGAGATTGTTGGTATGGCATGAATGCCTAGATTTTGGCCTAGATTATGGCCCATGTTATGATTGGCTTTAGGCCAATGACTACATGAAATAATTGGTGAAAATAGAGCTAAAAAATAAAGTGAAATGGACCTAAAAATGCATATTTAAAGTTTGGCCGTAATGACCTGTAACTGTCTAAAATAACCATTACCTGAATCAATAAATTCCTTGGGTAGTAAATGGCCTAAACTTGTAAAATGTTTATGAAACTGAAACTATCATAATATATGACAATTATTTGTAATGGTAATATATTTTTTGATAATTTTTACCTGGTACAGTCCGCTTGTGGCCATACTAGACTGAGCTAAATTTCAACTGAGCTGTAAAAATTCTAAATGACTATTTTTGAGTTTATAATTTTATAGAAAGTTAATCAGCAAAAAAATGGACATTGAATGAGGATAAATGGCCCACAAGTTAGACACCCACTAATGGGTTAACCAGTCAACTTTGGTTTTAGTAGCTACTAGTTGTCTGATGTTCATGCAATGATTTTTATTTATTGCTGGAGAGGCTTTTATGCTGATCTCCATTATGTCACATAATTGATGAGATTCTTTGTGGCCGAGGAGGCCTACTAGCTAATCTCTATTATGTCACATTCTTGATAATGATTAATTGTGGTTGGGGAGGCCTACGAGTTAATCTCTATTATGTCACATAGAAGTTGAGATTTTATTTGTGGCTGGGAAGGCCAATGGGTTGATCTCTATTATGCTACACAGATTGATAATCTGTAGCTAGCGAGGCTATAGGCTAATCTTTATTATGTCACATATGTTGGTGCAGTGGCATAGGTCTAGAATAGAGACCACTGCACCAGTTTATTTTTTCCTTTAGATCTAGTGTCTGTCAGGGATCTCTCGTATGTTGGGCAAGTTAAAATAATTAAATAAGATTAATAAATCCACATATGACTATGAGACACAAAATAGGGGCATTTTAGTAATTTTCCTCTAGTAATGAATAAAGACTTAAAATGGTGTAGTTTCTGCATCAAATGAGTAATAATGACTCAATACATAAATTATATGGCTTATAATAATTAAATTGGATAATTTACAGATAGAAACACCCTAGGGGTGAAAAGGTAATTTTGCATGCTAGAGTTACAAATTGAATTTGGGACATTAGTATAAGATAAAAATAGAGGTGTTATGCATGGATTAACTATTAGACATACTTTTAATGGTTGAATTCACCATTGAGTAATTTTATACTTAGCGTACCTATTTCAGTGCGTAGGTACCTAAAATAGAGACGTCACCTCATAAAGCATGCAATAGAGTTCAGAGGTCATATTGAAAAGGTTGATTATGTATAATGAGTAGATTTTGCACTCTAGGTACTTAGGTAGGGAAAGGGTGTGATATATATAAGGGACACAAAATAGTATTTGTTTATAACAAACTATGTTGTAATTATTCATGTGATGGCTACTTTTATGAATATGTGTTCTATATTGATGCTTGTGAGCCTAAGGCTCTTTATATTTTTCATTATGGCTTGCAGCATGTGATTTTTGTGTGGTAGATGATATTGATAGGATGGTGTTTAGGGGACCAGATAGTTCTAGAAGATAGGATATATGACATAGAAGTGTTTGCAGGCAGGATATAATTTTGGGATAGTAACTCGAGCAGCTGTTATGCTACCAAATTTTTATGAAATATCAAGCTATGTTGAAATCCTTCTAAAATAGCTTGAATAGGATAATATAAACTTAAATGGATTATAAAAACTAACCAAATTGAATTTGGGATTAGATAGAGTTACCCAATGCAGTATAAGTAAAAGTTAAATGAATAAATATAGGAGAATTTTCAAGACGGGTGACTTATTGGGAAGTGCACTACTTATTTGGTTTCTTTCGGAATCTAGTAGTGGTTATCACATTTTGTGGTATTAGAACATTGGTTAATGTTCTTAGGTTAAGTTTATGGGTGCAAATGCCTAAGTTTTAAATTCTTCTAAACTATTATGCTGCCCGAGGCTAAGAAGGAAACGTCTTCTGTACTAAAGATATGATTGGTCGAGTCACCTAGAGAAGGGACCACAGAACCAATTGGATTTGTAATCATAGTTATATAGGGAGTAGGTTATGTATTAGCACCTAAACTCAGTAATGTTGCTTAATAGCTAGAGTTATAAGTGACTAACTGACAGTAGGCAGGAGTAACCCTTATCTTGGTATACTAAAAGTAGTACATGAAAGGACCTTATTAGATTCCTAAAGTATAATGAGGAAAATATTTCTAATGACATAAACAAAATGTAAGAGATTCCTAATAAGACTGAATCTTAGGCTAAGGATATAGATAGCTAAACCTCAAAAAGAGAGATTTTGTAGTACCAGTATTTGCTGCATGTGACATAAAAGGAATGGTACCATAAGGGAGAGACCTCTTTTAGTGAGAGAGGCAATGCACTATAAGATAATCCTGTGTAGTGGCATAAGGGCAAGTTGAGGAGAGAAGGCCAATTATAGGTATAGTCTCAACCTAGGTCCCAGTCTCAAATAGGGTACAAGGGGCAAAGACAAACCTAGACCTAGAGGTTAGGGTAGGCTTCTACTAGTAAACCTTCATCACCTCCTCAAGTCAATAGTACTCCTTGTATAGGGGAGGCAACAGGAGTGGACCTCCTATGTGTGGCACTTGTCAAATGAGGCACTAGGAGTAGTGTAAAGAAGGTAAGAGAGGAAATGCCTCCATTGTGATGTTATAAACCACTATAGAGAGAGTGTCTTTAGAGACAGATAGAGAGTAATAAGACATAGATACCTAATGTTGCACCCTAGAGTAAGGGTTAGAGGTAGACTAAAGGAGGCTAGTCAGGGTATTAGAATTGAGTTTTATGTTATGGCCAGGCAGTGTGTAGTGAGAGCTAGAGAAGAGGCTAAAACACCAGATGGTATAACTGGCATTTTGTTTATCTAATGTTACAGTCTTGGCTTTGATAGACCCTAATTTAATGCCCTCCTATGTATGTACTAGAAAAGCACAGAGTAGGCAGATAGAGCCTGATTGTGTTAATGCAAACATCAAAGTTAGCAACCCTATAGGGCAATGTGTGATTGTAACTAAGGTGCATAGAAGATGCCCTCTGGTGATTTAGGGGCATAAATTGTTGCTGATTTGACTGAATTACATTCCAATGGATTGATGTAATCCTAGGATGGATTAGATTACTAAGTATCAAGCTATAACTAATTGTAAACATAGTAAGTTAACCCTTTAGACTATGCAAAGACTAATAGTGATAGTGAATGGTGAGAAGGACCTTTTAGACAATTATATCCTTATTATTAAAATTTAACAACTCCTTCAGAGGGGTGAGGCATGTTTGGCCTATGTTATTGATCTCAAGGTTTAACTCTAATCTAGCATACATTCCCATTGTATTTGAGTTTTGATATATTCCCTAATGAACTATGAGGCTTACCACTTTAGAGGGAGTAGTATTTGATGTTAAAGTGTATACTAGTACTACTCTAGTACTTATGAATCTTTATAGAATGACATGTATTAGAATAAAAGACCTAGGGGTATAGCTGCAAGAGCTGTGTGATAAAGGTTTTATCAAACCCAGTATAACTCTTTAAGCAGTGTTTGTGCTACTTATTAAAGAAGGAAGATAGGTCACTTAAGTTATGTATCACTTTATATGCAGTTGAACAGAGTGATTGTCGAGAATAAACATCCCCTGTTCAGATGGATGATCTCCTTGATCAAGTGAGAAGGGCTGGTATATTTTTTAAAATTGATATGAGATCTAGATACTATCAGTTGAGGATTAAGGAAGCTAATTTTAATAAAACTATTTTCTAAACTCAGTATGGGCATTCTGAGTTCTTAGTAATGCCATTAGGACGTACTAATGCCCCAACAACTTATATGGAACTTAGTGGATAGAGTTTTTAATCTCATATAGATAGGTGGTGATAGTGTTCATAGATGATATTATGGTGTGCTCTAGAAACTAGGAAGAGTATGAACAACACTTGAGGGTTTTGTTAAAGACCCTGAAAGATAGACAGTTATGTGTCAAGCTTAGTGAGTTTGAGTTTGGTTGAATGAAGTTTCTTTTCTAGGCCACATGGTGTCAATAGAAGGAATCAGAATTGGTCCTAATAAAAGAAAGGTACCACTAGAAAGGGAACTACTAGGGAAAGCTAATGTGATGGCAGATGCTATGAATAGGAAATTTATGACAACCCTATAAAGTATGAGTGATAGTTACAATACACTTCAGGAAATGCGACCCTGGCTGAGTTATGGATAAAGCCAGATTATTGATAGCAGATTAAGGAAAAAATAGATAGATATGGAATAATTATTTCAAATGGTAAGTAGGGTTAAAGTGTGAAAGACCACAAGGTTTAAGTTGACAGAGGGTAGAGAGTTGTATTATCAGAACAAATCATGCATACCTCATACGGATGACCTAGAGTTGTAGATACTTAAAGAGATATATGAGGCTCTTTATTTTATACATCTTGGGAGGAAAATCTAAGTTTGAAATTTTATTTTTGGTGGCTTGCTATGAAAAGAGATGTGGCAGGATATAATGCCAAGTGTTTGACATGCTAGCAAGTGGAAGCTGAGCATAATGTTTTTTCTAGATTATTGTATCTTATAGTATTACCAGAGTGGAAATAGGATAGGTTGCCTTTAACTAGAGGTATATCAATGCTATATGGGTTAGTACTGGCAGATTAACAAAGACAGTTTGAGTAACTTGGTTAGGATAGAGTAGTCTTTAGAGAGGTTGACTAGACCATACATGGATGAGATAGTTAGATTTAATGGTGTGCTAATGACTATCATTTTTGATAAGGATTTTTGTTTCACTTCCAAGTTTTAGGAGAAACTACAAGCAACTTTAGGCATCAAACTAAGCTATAATGTAGCTTTTCATCCTTGGTCTGACTGACAGTCAGAGAGGGTGGTATAGATGTTTAAAAATATGTTGTGAGATTGTAATATTATGCTTATGGGTAACTGGGATTCGTATTTGTTTTTTTGTAGAGGTTGCCTATAATAATAGTTACCAGTCTAGTTTAGGGATAGGCCTATATGAGGCATCGAATGGTAGACGATGCAAGACTCCTTTATCTTAGAGTGGAATTAGAGAGAGAAAGATCTCTAGTGTAAATTTAATAAAAAAGGCTAAAAAAATAAAGTTAATCAGAGGAAGGCTGATAGCAGCTGTGATTAGACAGGGATCATATACTACTTTAAAATAGAGAGATATTGAATATCCAGTTGGAGAAAAAGTACTCTAGAGGTTTCTCTTGGGAGAAAGGTGCGGAGGTCTAAAAAAAAAGTGGAAATTGAGTCCCAAGATCATAGAACCCTATGAGATTATAGATAGGGTTAGACTTCGAGCATATAGGGTGGTAATACCACCTGAGCCACAATTGATACATAATGCTTCTATGTTTCTATCCTTAGGAGGTACAGATCGGATATAATACATGTGATTTAGATAGCATATATTAAAGTATAGCTGGATTTAAGTTATGAAGAGAAGCTGGTAAAAAGTATGGCTTGTGAAACAAGATAGTTGAAATATGAGTCCATACCACTGTTATAGTGTTATGGGTGTTCCTAAATAAAGAGGAAGTTACTTGGGAGCTAAGCAAATAGATTAGAGCTCAATATCTTTATTTATTTGCTCTAGGTAATTTCAAGGATGATATTTTCTTAAGAGGGGAAAAAATGTAACGCTCGTGTTCTGAGGCTCCATGAATAGTGCCGCTAGGTTTGAGAAGTGTGCTTAGGGTGTAAGGTCACTTGCATATAAACCGAGGTGGTGGCATTGATCATGAAACTTTGAGAGACTTCAATCTGATTAAAAGAGCAAAATTTAAAAATTTTGTAGAACCAACAATTCATTTCGATCTGTAAGCTACCCTTTGGTGTAATAAAAATTTTTTAGGCTGGGATTGACCTTGGGATGTGCTAGGATGGACCCAAAAATGGGGGACCCTATAGCTCAATAATTACATTTATTCCACTGGTGAAAGAATTTTTAAAATTAAAGGTCGTTTGCAAATTCTCAAAATTTTTGAGCTTAACATGCAAATTGAGGTAGTATGAAAACTACCCTATCGATGGAATTTCACCATAAAAATTTATGAGCATGTAGAGGGGATTAAAATATGAATTTTAAAACAAATGATATAATTTTTCTTAGCTACTATGAATTTTGGTGAATTTTTGAAATTTTTTTAAAAAATCAAGTCATTTCTAGATGGATCGAGTGGCTGTGGACCCTATCCATACACTAGCCAGTTGGCCTAGGGCCTTGACAAGTGGCAAGGTGTGTTGACAAGTGGATTTTTCCACTAAATAAAAGCAAAAACTCTCTCCTTTTCTAGGCAAAAATTGACACTAGCTCCTCCTTTAGCTGGTTAGAACTTCTTCAGTTCTTTATGAACATTCATAATTCTAGTTTTTAAATTCAAGTTGGCTTGTTGGTGAACTATGGGAAAAAGAATCAAAGGTTAAGAAGCTCTTAGTTAGGAGAAATAATTCTCTAAAGTTTCATGGTTCAGACTGCCCAGAAGAACCTGAATGCCATCCCCCACTTTCTATAGCCATATCTCCCTCATCCCTTAGCCAAAAATTGTCATTCTTGTTTCTAAATTTTCTTAAGAGATTGAGGGAAAAGGAATTGCAGCAAAAGGAGCTCTCAATGGGGAGAAATAAATCATCAAAGGTCCTAGGGTCAGAAGCAGTCCAATAAGGGAAAAAGTGAGTTTTCATGCTTCTCCTTTAGATTTTCTTCGTTTTTCTTAGCTAGAAGCACTTCTTAGTGATGCCTAACTTCTGTAGGGACATGTAAGGCTTTGGTTTGAGGTAAATTAGGGCAAGGAAAGGCTTAAAGAGGAAGGAAGAAGTCTCTATGAGGGTTGTAAATGAAGGTGGGCATCCTAAACATGGTTAAACTTGCATCCTTAAGTGAAGAGGTAAGTGAATTCCAACATTCACCTCATGACCTTCAATTTAAGTAGTTATTTCTATGAATTATGGGTGATTTAGATGCATGAAATTACTTGGTGAGGTGTTTTCTTAGAAGGATTTTAGTACATGGCATGTAGTAAAATGAATGGCATGGTTGATACAAGAGAGGAATTAATTTATATGTTAATTTCTTAATTGGTCAAGAGGTATATAAGTGGAATAAAATGGGGTTATAATGCTTGAGGTTTAGATCAAAGGCTTTAGCATAGATATGTAATAGATTCTTTTATGGATTAGTGCTAATATGCATGATTGGTATGAATTGAAAGTGTGGCTGAGAGCTTGTCTTATGTTTAGTTTAACACTGGATAGTGTTTGGGGCTAGAATTTTTATGTGCTTTAAACCTATAATGCATAGACAATGATTTAATGTATGTATAAGTGTATATGAGATTGGCCATGGCATGTATGGCCTTGGCATTAGCATAGCATGCACGATAGGAAGTGTACATATGTGGATATATACTAGTATGGCAATGTGCAAAGTGTGTGGGTGTGATAAGTGAGGTTAAAATGTACGTGTGGACAATATTTTCCTTAGTGGTTGAAAGGTATAATGGCATGGGAAAGCTTGGCTACTATAATATGTGGACAAGTTTGGTGCCTATAGGTAAGCCAAGGTAATGTGCATGTAATGCATGATATTAATGTGACATGAACTTAGTAATATGTATTCTAAATGGCATGAAAGTGACGGAATATACATGTATCAAATATACCTACCATGATGTACTCATATGAGCTAAAATGGCTTAAGTTATCTTGGCATGATTTAATCAATCTACCACTTTTAAATGGCATGCAACATAGTTAAAGAATGGCATGATTAATGACCTTAAAGATTGACTTGAAAGCAAGTATGTAAATTGACTTGCAACTTGCCTTCAAGGGCTATGGATTAAAAATGAGTTATACAGTTAATTTTTTTGCCTATAATGGCTAGTGTACTGAGATTGTTGGTGCGGCATGAATGCCTAGATTTTAGCTGACATTATAGCCTAGGTTATGATTGGCTTTAGGCTAATGACTACATGAAATAAATGGTGGAAACAGAACTAAAAAATAAAGTGAAACAGACTTAAAAAAGCCTAGTTAAAGTTTGGCCACAATGACTTATAACTAACTAAAATAGCCATTACCTGAATCAATAAATACCTTAGGTTGTAAATGGCCCAAACCTGTGAAATGTTTAAGAAACTAAAACTATCATAATATATAATAATTATTAGTAATGGCAGCTTGAATATATTTTCTAATAATTTTTACCCAGTATAGCCTATTTATCACCATACTAGACTGGGCTTGTTTTTAACTGATATGTAAAAATTGTAACTGACTATTTTTGAGCTTATAATATTATAAAAAGTTAATCAACAAAGAAATGGATAATGATTGAGGATAAATAGCCCACAAGTTAGACACCCACTGGATGGGTTGACCGATCAACTTAGGTTTTTAGCAGCTGCTAGTTGTCTAATGTTTAGGCAATGATTTTTATTTGTGGTTAGAGAGGCTTTTATGCTAATCTCTATTATGTCATATAGTTGATGAGATTCTTTGTAGCTAAGAAGGCTTATTGGCTGATCTCCATTATGTCACATTCCTGATAATGATTAATTGTGGTTGGGGAGGCATATGAGCTAATCTCTAATATGTCACATAGATGTTGAGATTTTATTTGTGGCTAGGGAGGTCAATAGGCTGATCTCTATTATATCACACAGATTGATGATTTACAGCTAGAGAGGCTACAAGTTGATCTCTATTATGTCATATATGCCGGTGTTGGGACGTAGGTCCAAGATAGGGACCACTGCACCAGTTTATTTTTCTCTCTAAATCCAGTGTCTGTCAGGGATGTCTCTTGAGTTGGGCTAGTTAAAATAATTAAATAAGATTAATAAATCCATATATGACTATGAGACATAAGACAGGGGCATTTTAGTAATTTTCCTCTAGTAATGAATAAAGACTTATAATGGCGTAGTTTGTGCATCAAATGAGTAATAATGACTCAACACATAAATTATATGGCTTGTAATAGTTAAATTGGATAATTTACAAATAGAAATACCCTAAGGGTAAAAAGGTAATTTTGCATGCTAGAGTTACAAATTGAACTTTGGACATCAGTATAAGATAAAAATAGAGGTTTTATACATGGATTAACTATTGGACATATTTTTAATGGTTGAATTCACCACTGAGTATTTTTATACTCAACGTACCTATTTTGGTGCGCAGGTACCCAGAACAAGGATGTTGCCTTGTAAAGCATGCAATAGAGTTTAAAGGTCATATTGAAAAGGTTGATCATGTATACTGAGTAGATTTTGCACTCTAGGTAGTTAGATGGGGAAAGGTGTGATGTATATAAGGGACACAGAGTAGTATTTGTTTATAATAGACTATTTTGTAATTATTCATGTGATGGCTTCTTTTATGAATATCTGTTCTATGATGATGCTTGTGAGCCAGAGGCTTTTTATATTTTTCATTATGGCCTGAGGCTTGTGATTTCTATTTGATAGATGATATTGATAGGATGGTATTTAGGGGATCAGATAGGTCCAGAAGATGTTATATGTGACATAAAAGTGTTTACAAGTAGGAAAGATTTTTGGGATAGCAACCCGAGCAGTTGTAGTGAAATCCTTCTAACATAGCTTGAATAGGATAATATAAACTAAAATGGATTATAGGAACTAACCAGACTGAATTTGGGATAAGATAGAGCTGCCTAGTGCAGTATAAGTAAAAGTTAAACGAATAAATATAGGAGAAATTTCAGGATGGGTGACCTATTAGAAAGTGCATTACTTATTATGTTTCTTCAGGAATCTAGTTAGGGGTGTCACATTTTGTGCTATTAAAGCATTGGTTAATGTTCCTAGGCTAAGTACACGAGTGCAACTGTCTAAGTTTTAAATTTCTCTAAGCTATTACACTATCTAAGACTGAGAAGGAAAAGTCTTCTCTAATAAAGATATGATTGGTCGAGTCACCTGAAGAAGGGGCCAAGGAACCAATTGGATTTGTAATCATAGTTATATAGAGAGCATGTTATGTATCAGCACCTAAACTCAGTAATGCTGCTCAGTAGCTAGAGTCATAAGTGACTGACTGATAGCAGAGTAGTACATGAAAGGACCTTATTAGATTCCTAATGTATGCTGAGGAAATTATTTCCAATAATATAAGTAGAATGTAAGAGATTCCTAACAGGACATAAGATTGGGTTAAAGATACAGATAGCTAAATCTCAGAAAGAGAGATTTTGCAGTACCAGTAATAGCTGTATGTAACATAAAAGGAACGGTACTAGAAGGGAGAGACCTCTTTTAGTGAGAGAGGCAGTGCACTGTAAGATAATCCTATGTAGTGGCAAGTTGGCAAGTTAAGGAGAGAGGGCTAGTTACGGTCATAGTCTCAACCTAGGTCCTGGTCTCAAATACTGTACTAGAGGTAGAGATAGACCTAGACCCAAAGGTCAGGGCAAGCTTCTACTGGTAGACCTTTATCTCCTCTTCGAGTTGATAGTACTCTTTATATAGGGGAGGTAATAAGATTGGACCTCCTATGTGTGGCATTTGTCAAACGAGGCACTAGGAGCAGTGCAGAGAAGGCAGGAGAGGAAATGCCTTTATTGTAATGTTAAAAACCATTATATTGATAGTGTCTTCAAAGGCAAATAGAGGGTGCTCAGACACATATACCTAATGTTAGACCCCAAAGCAGGGGTCAGAGGTAGACTAAAGGAGACCAGTTTAGTGTTAGTCAGGGTACTAGAATTGAGGTTTATGCTGTAGCCAGGCAATGTGCAGTGAGAGCTAGGGAAAAGGCTACAGAACTAGATGGTATAACTGGTATTTTATTTATCTAATGTTACAGTTTTGGCTTTGATAGACCCTGATTTAATGGCCTCCTATGTATGTACTGCATAAGCACAGAGTAGGCAAATATAGCCTGAGTGTGTTAATACAGACATTAGAGTTAGTAACCCTATGGGGCAATGTGTGATTGTAATTAGGGTGCATAAAAGATGCCCTTTGGTGATTTAGAGGCATAGATTGTTGCTGATTTGATTGAATTACATTCTAATAGATTGATGTAATCCTAAGATGGATTAGCTTACTAAGTATTAGGCTATGACTGATTGTAAACATAGTAAGTTGACCTTGTAGACTATGCAAGGACTGATAGTGACTATGAATAGTGAGAAGGACCTTTTAGACAATCCTATCCTTTTTATTAAAATATAACAACTCCTTCAGAAGGGGTGAGGCATGTTTGGCCTATGTTATTAATCTCAATATTTTAACTCTAATCTAGCATACATTCCTATTGTATTTGAGTTTTGATATATTCCCTAACAAACTACCAGGCTTACCACTTTAGAGGGAATAGTATTTCATATTGAAGTGTATCCTGGTACTACTCCAGTACTTGTGAATCTTTATAGAATGACATGTGTTAGAATAAAAGACTTGAGGGTATAACTGAGAGATATGTGATAAGGGTTTTATCAAACATAGTACAACTCCTTGGGGAGTG
>CANXYI010036424.1:0-18285 GCA_948208565.1 Hura crepitans
AATTTATACCATTCATGAACTAAATGTCATCATATTACAAAAATCTAGCATTCTAAGCTATTTCACATACTTTATTCATTCTTAGACTCAAAGAAAGCTACTAAATTTTAGAGGCATGAAATGAAGGATGAAACTCACTTACATATTCACTTGGAGGGCGCCATTCCCATCATGCGTAGACTACTAGTCTCAAATTGTAGCCCCCACAGTAACTCCTCCTCCCTTTTTTAAGACTTTTCCCTGCCTCACTTCACTTTAAACCAAGCCTACACATCCCCACATGGGTTAGGTACCTCAAAGAACTAGTTCCAGCCATAAAAACCTAGGAAAGATCAAAGGGGATGCAAGGAGCTCACCTTTGGTACCCCTGCTGGATTGGTTCTGACCAGATAACTTTGGTGAATTTTAATTCACAACTAAAAGCTTCTTTGGCCATGGTTCTTTTTTAAAAGATCACTAACACCCTAACTTAAATTTAGGAACCCAAAAAATCCAAAATGGACCTGAGGAAGATGATGAAAAAGGGGTCAGATCTAGCATCTGGAAAGGAAAAAGAAAATCCTTCTTTGTTAGTGGATTGTCCACTTGGCATGCACCCCTCACTAGCTAGCCATGTGTGAGTAGGTCTCATAACCACCTAATTTATCCCGAATAGATTGATTTTTTTAGAAAACTTTAGGAATTCACCAAAATTCACTTGAACCTCTAACAATTACACCATTTATTTTGAAATTCATATTTTAATCTCCTATACCTGCTCATAAATTTTTGTGGCCAAATTCCATCCATAGGGCAATTTTGAGGCTACCTCGATTTGCATGCCAACCTAAAAAATTATGGGAATTTGCAAATAACCTTTGATTTTAAAAATTCTTTCACTAATGGACTCAGTATAATCTTTGAGCTTCAGGATCCACTATATTTAGGCCCGTCCGGGCACATCTCAGGTCAATCCTTACCTATAAACTTTTTATTGCATTGAGAGGTAGGTTTTCAGTTTGAAATGAATTATTGGTTCCTGCTAAATTTTTAAATTCCAATTTTTTCATCAAATTAAGGCCCCTCAAATTTTCATGACTAGTGCCACTACCTTAATCCACATACAAGTGACCCGACACACTAAGTACACTTCTCGGACCCTATGGCACTGTTCATAGAGCCTAAGGTGCTTAAAAAAGCTAATAAAAGAAGGGAAGCTTCAACTTTTAGCTCCCTAACCTAAAAATAAACCACTTAACCATCACCATGACTAGTATTATCCCTCTTATCAAAGAATTGGCCATGCCACCAATAATTGCAAATTCCTTTGCCAAGCCATCCAAAACCTTATTAATTCTAAATAGATTTCTAACTAGAAAAACCATCCAATCCCTTACCTAAGCATGACAAACTGCATTTAAGCTTAAGTCTAGACTACTTGAAAAATATGTCTTAAGGGACATTTATGGATTGAACTACAAGATAGTGGAGAAAGTGAGTAAGTGTGAAGCCATCCTTATGACTAGATTTTTGGACAATGAGAGTAAGAGTGAAACAAGGGAGAGAGAAACCTCTAAAACTTTTTTGAATAATCCATAGACCCAAAATCTTAAGAGGGTAAGTAGTGAGAGATTCAGGTTAAAGGAGTATTGGTGGAGAGAATAGAGAAAAATGGTTGGGTCCTACTAGACAAAGAGGTTGAAGCTAACAAAAAGGAAAATGATAAAGATTTGAGGCATCTAAAAAAGACCTAAGCTTATATTAGCATTTAGGATTTGCTAATGTCTTCTCAGTCCCACAAGTAGAAAGCAGTAAAAGCCTTTGGACAATTCTCTATTTCAACTCTAACTACTCCATACGAGCTAATTGAAGTGATGAAGATAGGGAAGAATAGAGTTACTTCCTTTTTTAGATGAAGATTTATCTTTAAAGGAATGAAAGCACAATAAGCCTCCCTTTATCAAGGTCAAAGTCAATGGCAAGAAGATCTCATGTGCATGGTTAATGATAGGCTTTCATTATGTGTGATAGTCTTTACCTAGTCTAGTCACGAGACTCGAATGAGAAGCAACACACAAATGATATTCGAACTATCCTTTATGAAAATCCATATAAATTTAAAACCTTTTTGAAAACATTGAATAAGTATAAACTTTTAAAGTCTTAGCTTACTTGAAACATATTTAAAAACCATTTGGTAATCATCATGCCAAAAATTTGGTAGCATAATGGCTGTACTGAGACATTACTCTAAAATTAATAGTAGCCTACAATTAGAAATGACACTTCTAAAATCATTAAATCTCAATCATGACAATAGAATCCTCTTAATCTATCCTAATATCACAACACAATATAGTCTCAAAACATTCATACTTACATCTTAAAAATAAAGAAAATCCAATATAAAAGTAGTTCAATATACATATTACAAAATATTACATCATAATCAAAGTTACAAAGCATACAAAAACTAGTATAGGCCTATTTCCTTTTGTATAACATATGAGTGCTAACATGATCTACATCTCATAATTTATACAAAGGAAAATCAAAATACCAAAAATTGTCGAATCTTGATGTACCTTACTAATGAGCTTTATTTTTATCTATACTTTTACCTATGCATCATAGAAACATCAATACGCTAAGCATATCACTTAGTGGTGCATTTAACATAACATAATTCAACCTATGCACATGCAATCATACATTGATGTATTCATCTAGCATTACTAAATATAAACAAACTCATATTATGTGCTGTGTGATATACATAAATATAAGTGTGATATAAATAAGAGTGTGGGTAAGCATTTATAAAAACTTGCCTCATTCATTCACATATAGTTTATCATGATAGTATTCATATTCTTATATTGATTTATATGTTCAAGTCTTATTAAGTTAGGTATTTCTCATTAACTTTGCACATATGGATAATGGGAATTATTAACCACAAAGATCTAGTGTTGACCTGAAGGTCTAAAACATTGACTCGAAGGACTGAAGCATTGACTTGAAGGACTGAAGCATTAACTCGAAGGTCTAGTACATTGACTTATAGGTCTAATATCAAATAAAAACCCATAGGCAAAATACATTAGCTCGTAATTTTAAAAATAAGGACCGAAGTACCTTAGCAACTATTAATCTCCTTAATTGACCTGTTAACCTATCAAAGTAAGGTTATTAAATTATATGGGGGATCACCATTATTAATTATGTTTCACCTTATTATAATAGCTTTATAAGTGTTTTACAAGTCCTTTGGCCAACTAGTGACCAAAAAAAGGTTAACAATAGTACATTTATCATGTTATCAACCATTATGCCATTTTACCATTCTTATTTACACACATAACATCATATCATAAATAAGTTAATCATGCATCATAATCATTATGTTATGCCAATACATCATAATCATTATGTTATGCCAATTTACATCCATTGCATGCATATCAATTATATCCATTTGTGAATACCTTTAGTATCCACTATCCAACATAAGCCTTTGGCTTTATATAACGTATGGCATTAGCAAGCTCACACCTTCTCCTTTTTTCAAACCATATTCCTCATCATATAGCAAATCTCAAATCCATTATACATAGTTATCATTCTTAAAACATAGTCATATCTCATCATATCATACATCACACACATGCCCCTTTTCTTTTAAGCACATAAAATGCGTATAATCTCAATTTTTATTCATTTTGCACACATAGCATGTTGTTGACATAAACATTCATAACATAACCAATTTTTATCATTTAAATAATTTAAACCCTTCCTTAAGTGAGGGAAGGTTTTGACCAAACATAGACACAATACTACTCATTACATATTATTAATGATTGAAGCCATATCTTCTTCTTATCTAAGTCTTATACTAGATCACTAGTTAAGTCATCAAATTTACATCACATACTTTTAAAACCATTAAGGTGTCATTAACCTCACTATATCTAAACTCATGAAAACTATTGTCAAGTTAACAAATTAAACACTTTTAGGCATCAATTATCACAATTACCATCTAATTAATAATTAACATTATCAAATCATTAACTTATACCATGGGTATGTTTCAGCCAACACCTAAGCACCAATTAGCGATCATAATTTAATCATGCTAATAGGTTTAAAATCACATTCTTAGCAACATATCATCATCTAACACAGGTTTACATCAATAAACATTTAAGACACATTAAATACATATAACCATACAGACTTTAATGTAAGCACACACATTTGATTCATATGTTACATTGAAAACACATACTAATTAGAGTCTTATGGACACTAAGAAACCTTTTACACCTTCTCTTTACCCTTGGAAGTGCCTTGCTCTCTTTTCTCTACACAATATATGACATAACCTTAGGCAAAAATTCATATAAATTTGTCAACACATTTAAAATGAAATCTAACTTTATAGATGACTTATATAACCTCCAAAGAGCCTTAGAAAAATATCAAAACAAAAAGAAAATCACTCTTTAAAAAATTAGTTACTATTCATATAAAACCTTTACCTTTAAAATCTTGAAATCAAAGCTTGCTTCTTTGTAATTGATAGTCTAAACAAGTCTTAGAAGGTTGAATTTAAGGGTTAGATGTGTTTTTAGAGGCTTAGAAGAAGAAAAAAATGGTAGAGAGGGAGTAAGGGCTACTATCGAGTTTCTATGGGAAGAAGAAGAAATAAAAAAACTTTAACCCTTATATAGTCCCCCATCTAATGGCTCATATCCTCCGTCTCATCCAATGGCTAACATTAATTCTCTAATGTGCATTCTTTAAATTAATTCCACTTCTTAGTTTAAGCCTTAATTAGTAGCTCTAATGAACCCATTAAGCCTTTTAAAACATAACTTAGAAGTCTCAAAAAAAAATTGCACTAAAAAATGTGAAAAACCAATTAAAACAACACTTTTTAACTTAACGCCATTTTTTAGAAAATACTTCCCATTGTTTAAAAATTCTAATTCCAATGCCAATGGAATATTTAGAATATTTAAGTATTAGGCTGTATCAATACCAGATATTTCTTAGCAAAAATAAAATATTTTACTGCTCAGCTAAAACTAGTTTACTGTTTACAAGACATTATTGTAAAAACTTTAGTGTCATTTTTAACTTTTTAAATGAATCCATTTTCACTTTAAATTTTATCCAAAATTATATTATGACTAATACTTTCATTTGATCATATTAGTGTGACTCAAGTCTTGAGAAATACTATTTATAACACTAAAATTTTTTAGCATTACATTATGTGTTTATTTTGCTAAAATCCTAGTAGTTTTGGTGATTAAGAAGGAAGATCTGACTCCCCCTTAAACATCAATATCAAAGCTTATGATGACATGAAGAGGCAAGTTAAGGGCTCTTTTATCAAAGAGGTTCAGGTAGGGCTAGTAATTAGTGAAATAGAATTCATGGTGATAAATGTTCTGACAACATTTTTAGTTCTACTTGGTCATCCTTGGTTCGTAAATTTATTAGGGTTGCTTCTACACTCCCTCAAATGATAAAGTTCTTTCACAAAGGTAAAATAGTCATAATTAAAGCAAAAGTTGATTACACTATCTCAGCCTTAGCAATTGCTAATCAATGCTTCACTAGGTTTCATATGATAGGCATTTATTAAGGTTACATAGACCCCACAATTTCCAAGATCATGAAAAGGATGAACTTTCTCGCAAGAGTTAGTTTAAGGAAGTATTTGTGAGGTAATGATGAATTGATACAAGTCAAAGGACAAAAAGACACCAAGGGTCCTAACTATTGTTCAAGTGAGGAAATCTAGAAGAAGGATAAGAATGGACTTAAGGATTACTTATCAAATAGTGTAAGATAAAGTATAATGGGATGCCAAAACCAATAGTGACCAAAGGGAAATGCAAGCTCAAATTTGAGATATTTGCCAATGTCATTGATTGGAAGTCCAAAGATCTGAAGCAGGTGAAAGAACAAAAAGATGAGCTATTTCTAGTTTTCAAAGAGGCCATCGTATCTTAAGAGATCTACCCAATCCTGCTTGAGGAAATGCCTCATTTAGATAGTTTTGATTTTGATTTATTTGATGATGAATGGTATTTATTTGAACTTTTTAGGGTCAATGACCTCTTTTCTGATAAAGTAAATAGTGAATTTGCTTATTTATATGATGTTCCTTTAATGGTAGCATGCATTTTTTATGATCATTACATGAATATTTTTGACATTAATTGCATTAAAACTAACCCATTTAATCTTGGCATAAAGGAACAGGCTAAAAATATATTAATTACAAATGATACTACTACTAAACAGAGAGAAAATTTTGAGAGATTACTAAAGAAATATAAAAAAAACTTTACCTTAACTAATGATGACATGCTAGGAATACAAAAAAGTAGTAAAGCATGCAACTTATGAATATATGCTAGTAGTCTACTAGAAATTGAGAAGAATGAGACTAGAATAGGATAAGAAAGTAAAAAAATAAGTAACTAAGTTGTTAGAGGTCAGATTCATTTAGGAAATTGACTTTTTTGCTCTGCTAGCTAGCATAATCCTAATTCCTAAGAAGGATTGAAGGATTTAGATGTGCATAGATTATCAAGACTTGAAAAAAACATGTTGTAAGAATTGGCTTCTAAAGTCCCTAATTTTTCATAATTGCCTAATAATGATAACTAAAGGTATAACTCAAGTAGGTGAGAGCTTTTGTGAAGGAAAAAACAAAAGAGTGGAAACTCTCTAAAAGATAGAATGGTCATTTTGCTACCAAGGATGAATGATAGATAAGGATCATAGAGAAATGTGGAAATAACCTTTAGGAGGTGATTTGAGAGAGAAAATGAAAGTCAAAGATGAATGGGTCCTACCTATAATTCATAAAAAGCATAAAAAATTTCATCTAGCAGGGAAACCACTGCATGATGGTTTGACCATCGACGTCGTAGTTTCAAATCTAAGTGGTAGTTTTTTCTAGACTCAATAAAGATGATAGAATTATGTTCTAATTAAACCATTAAGTCTCCAAAAGCTTAGAGTTTGACTAGAATCACATCTAGCTAGTTATGATTGTATTGTACATCAAAAATAGAGTAAAAAAAGGACTAAAACATTATATATTAACACCTATAAATAGCCTTTACTCCACTCATCATAGAACATCATTAATTATTCAAGAGACTATTGACTTTTCACACATAAAGCATTTTCTTGAGATTTTCGAGAGCTTTCATTAAAGTTCTTGGGCAATAATAATATTTTGATTCGCACAAAATATTGTGTAAGTTTAGAGCCTCTGAAGAGAGGTTATTTCATTTGTAGAGGGAATTTTCCATGAATTCAGTGTTCTTCCTTAGTAAAATTGTTCATGTGCTTGAAGTTACATAATTGGTAAGTCTAAGGGCTAGATTTTGCTTCATTTATCAAAAAAATAATGTTTTGATCATGTATGTAGGTTTAGTTGCATCAAAATCATGATTTTCTCATGAAATATAGTTTTATATCTTATTTGTTCATCATAAATTTGTTCTTAATCTTTGTTTGCATAATTTTCATAATAAAAGTTGTTAAAATCATATTTTTAAGCTAAAAATATGTTTTCCAATTCATTTATGCATAATGGTGCAATTACATAAAGAATAGGATACATGTGGAAGTAGTTACATTGATAAATTGTAAGTAGTTACATTGATAAATTGTTCTCTTAATATTATATTATGAATTTATTATTTAATTTCATTGTAATTTTATCTTTTATGTGCTTGATATGAATTTTAGATCCTAGGAAATTGCATTGCATAGAAAAACATGATTTTATTGGTTAATACAGAGAACACACACTAATTACTAGACATGATGATGATTAAATGTTAACCACAAATCTAGTTCTTTGATGATTGATAGCTTAGCCCCTATCTTGAGTTAAAACTGTGACCCCTTACCCGATCCAGTTGGCAGACTTGAATAAGGAGTGACACCCAAAGTGCCATCCAAACTCACTTTATCCAAAAATTTGAATAAATTAGAATCTTTTTGAAACCATTTGATTATATATCAAACAGTGGAATCTTATTTAAAAGAAATTTCACTTTTAAATTTTAAAAGAGTTTTGGGAATCCTCGTGTTAAAATCTGATAGCATAATGTCTATACTGAGACACTTAATATGAATAGTAACATGTAAGTTTAAAATAACACTTCTATAAATTTCAAACTCATCTCAACCTAAAATTGGTCCTCCTGACTATCCAAATCATCATTACAATTTCAATAGCATACCATAGGAAGAGATTCCATACAAGCATAAAATAAAGTTTGAACTTGTTTCAAAGGTTACAAAAAAATTACATCTTAAAGCCTAATCTTTCTTAAGCTACATATGAGTGCTACAATATAAATACATCACATATTATATATATAGAACAACAAAATACCAAAAGTATTCTTCTTTTGATCTACTACAGATATCAAGGCTTTAACTCTAATATGGTTCTTTTACCTACACATTGCAAATAAAAATGATGTACTAAGCAAATGCTTAATGGTGTAATCAAGGTAACATGCATATGAAAATTTAAGCACATATGCATATCACTTAATGTAAACATAATAACATACATATAACCTATAAATATAACAAAATGCGTAAATGTGTACATGTAAGTGTGTGCCTTAACATAAACATATACTTTCAACTATAACACATTATCATCATGTATTAAGCGAGTGATGCACAAATTATTAAGTTCCACATCTTCTTATGATTAACTTATTATTTTACCTATACTACATGATACATATAAGCTATCCTAGATAATAGGGACTTGTTAGGCCACTAAGGCCCCTAAAACCATAAAGGTCCATTAACATAGGACCCAAATGTCATAATTAACATAAGACCCATAGGTTACAAATTAATATAAGACTCAAAGGTCACAATTAATATAAGACCCAAAGGTCACAAAGAGGTATAAAAGTACCATAGTGGTTATTATAAACCCCTAGTTGACCAGCTAACCTATCTAATCTAGGTTGTTTACTTGTATAGGCAACTTACCATTTAATTTTGGTTTTATAGAATTAAAATGGCTTAACATTCATTTTAAAGATTTTATTTAACCAATGAATGACCAAATGGGAAAAGTGTGATGTTTCTTTATTTTATCATAATTTTCCTTAGAATACAACATTTTACATAACTTAACATGGTGATGTAACATAAACCTTAATATAATGACGCATGGTCTCATATCATACATAATGTAACCATACTTTGGAAAGTTATCCTCAACATACTTTTTCTTTGTCCATACATCACATAAACTTATGTCACCATAACATCTCATGACTAATATGCTCATCTTAGCATATTATCATGATAAAACATAACTTGATCCATGACATGCCCTAGTTTTTGCCATGGTGACATAAAGAGGCTTAATTATGTTAAACACTTAAAGAATAACACACACACACAAAACATTACTCATTCTAAATCACTTATAGCTTAAGTTGCAAGTAGTATATAATTTATATACTTAAGCATATGTATCCAAGCATTCAGCCACTTTATGATTTTAGTTTAAAATAATTATTTTGTACTAATTGGTATAATATTATGTATCAGTATATATGCACTAAACATGTCATATCCACCTTAAGCTAACATTACACAAGCTAAGCATTTATTAGCAATAGACACACTAAACATACATAAAAGTCCATTTGGCCATAAGCTCATACACATATCCACCATAAATTTAATCATCTTTCATGCGTCATACAATGCTCATATAATCATATAACATAATTCATAAACATTAAACATCATAAGCATACAACATTCTTAATTACATACACATACACTTTATGTTTAAGACATGCACATAATCAACACATTTTACTTTAATTACACTTAATTTGAGTTCAAAATACATTAATGAGGCTAGTTCATGCCTTTTCCTTACCTTCATTTCGCCCTCTCTCACTTTGCTCTACAAACATAACACAGACTCATTTTTTAAAAACTCATATAAAATCACATATATGTTAAAACTTGAAAACTACTTAAGAAATATGTTTTTAGGCACCTAGAGAAATGTAGAAAAACTTGAAAACCAAAAAATCTTACCTAATCAAAACCTTATCACTATTCACTCTACTTAAAACCTTAAAAATCCTCTATTCTTTTCTTAAATCTCTTGCTAGAATTTGTGTTTAGAGGCTATAGAGGCTTGGATTTAGGGGTTGAATAGGTTAATTAGGTGGTAAAAGTAAAGGAAAAGAGAAGAAAAATAACGAGGCTTTAATGGAGGTGCCGTAGTCCCATGGAAGCAAAGAAAGAGATAGAGAAGCAGGGCACTATTCCAAAGTTTACCATAATAAGTAATTCGACCATATATATATATATATATAATATACATATGACTTAAAAAAATCAAACAATTTTTTTCTCCATCAAATTTAATTCTTCCTTTTTTTTAGCCTTAATTAACATTTAACTAACCTTTAAAAATGATACAGAAAAAAATCCCATAAGCCTCTAAAAGCTTGAGCTTGAAAACTAAGAAAAACTTATTAAAAATGTAACTATTTACTTTAATCGATTTTCTAAAAATACTTCTTAATACCAAAAAATTCCAATTCATATACCAATGGACTTTTTGGAATATTGAGTATTAGGTTGTATTAATCTCAAGTCAATTTGAGCAAAAACAAAATTTTTTTACAGCTCAACATACACTAGGTCACTATACACTAGACACTACCATAAAACTTTACTTGTATTTTTAACCATTTTAACGACTTCATTTTCATTTCAAACTTTTCCCATAATTTAATTATGATTAATACTTTTATCAAGTCACTTCAATGTACCTTAGGTCTTGAGAATGCTATTCATGTCTTGAGAAGTACTATTCATAACCTTGGGATTTTTAGGCATTGCAATATGCTAAGTCCATTAATTCTCAGTTTGTACGAAATGGCAACTCTTAATAAATCCCTTGTTGTAACCTTTTCCAACTTATAATGATAACTTCATTAGGGAGAAATAATGTCACACTTCTTAAAATATGGATGTCATTGAAAACTCATTCATTTGTTCATGTGTTAGAACCTATATTAAACTTTGAAATCTTGAGTGTCTACCCTTTTTAATGCCATGAAATGCTTAAGCTTTCAAATAGCTTAGTGCATAAGGGTTATGTTCCATCCCAATTTGTGACCAATCTATAAGCCTCATGTATGATAACCCTAGACCCACCTCTAGGTATCCTTTTTTATTGTGATGACTTTGAACTCTTATTAGTTGAGTTTAAATTAAAATTCATCTATAACCTTTTTACAATTTTAAAGAAAATCAATCATTTTTCATTTCAAAAGACAAATGATTATGACCTACTTCAAATACACTTAGCTATTAGTTTTTCTCCATCATATGTAGTGGAAAAATTAGAATTTTAAGAGAAACTAGAAATGATAATGGACTCGGATAATTTAAAGTTCATTATAGACATTAAATCTAATAGCATTTCATGATTTATCGTAAAGGATGACAATAGATTTCTTCCATGAGCTCTTCTCATCAAGTTGTTCCAAACCATAGTGATTCTCTTTAAGGAACACCTCTAAGATAATCCACACAGGAAGTTTTTAGAATATATCAACTTGTAATTCCAAGTGTTAGTAGGAATTAAAGAGGATGAAGGAAGAAGAAGAAAACATGTGTGTTTAATTGTTATATGCGAAATTTCTATAGTAGAATGTATCCTTATGGTGGCTATTGCAATAATCATAAATAAATCCTATTTAGGTTAGATTTTAACACTTAAAATCTACCCTAAGTTAGATCAAAATGGACCTATCAGTTTGGTCCCTTTATATTTTATACGCATAAGCCTTTTAATGGGCTTATTTGCAATTTGCTTTTGCCCCCACTTTCATTAATCCTATGTGACACTCCTTGGCCATATTTTGGACTAATAAGCATTATAATTTAAGGTCTTTTAAATCTTTTAATAACCCATAAAAAAATTAGACTCAAGAATAATTAAGTATGACTTAACAAGGCCCAAGTCCAAAAAAACTTGATTTTCTAAAAACCTTTATTTTTTGGACATTTCATTTACAAATGGGCCCTAAGTTCATTTGCTTATTTCTTCTTCTTAATTCATCTTTAAATGATATCTCATATCATTAAAACATTTAATCTCATTGAATCTTCCTTAAACTCTTTTTATGTGTGTGACCCTATGGGTTTAAAAAATAGCTCGGTAGTACATAGTGAATTAGAGTCCTAGTCTAATTGAGACTTTATAGATTCAATCTTATTAAATTAATATCAATTGACTAATAGATATATCACTTATATACAAGTCAAGTGAGGCATTTAGCCATACATCATGACTACTTAAGTACTAGAAAGTCAAGTGGTTTAACTTAACCCTTCCATAAATAGTTACAGTGCAATAAACTCCTTTCACCATTTTTTACCTCATCTAGTTTTAGGCATGGACTTGTGTCAACTCATAGCTTTCCTAAGTATGTCTAATTAAGCCCTAAACATATTGTTATTATAATTTCACCTTTATTCCCAAAATGACTTTTATGAATTCCATTCACACATGGCACTTTGCTTTGGCTAGAGATTCCTAAATATAGATTACTCATAAAAACTATGAGATAAACTCCTCACTGTAATCTGGGATAGTGAATCCTTTGTTGATTACTACCCTATATTCAAATATGTTATGCCATACCTAAACACCTCACTATATATACTTCTTGTTTGAAGTAAAAGTTTTAAAGTCAAAGTATGTCACTCCATATTTAAGATAGTTAGTGATCAATAGGTAGTGATCTCAATAGTTAGTGATCAATAGTTAAAGTATGTCACTCCATATTTAAGATAGTTAGTGATCAATAGTTAGTGATCTCAAGTCTAAGGATACTTAAACCACTGATATGATGAGATACTTTCACTAACATCGATTAAGTATCCATGTGACGATCTTATGATGGGTCTCCAATTTACTTAATTCCTAAGTAAGCATCGACATGTTAACTTTAAGCATCTCTATGCCTATAGCTTTTGAGAACTACTGCTTGATCTAATCAAAAAGTATAACATGTGCTAATCTTTTTGCATTAACAATGTCTCATCTTGTTAATATTATGATCAAGGATATTTAGGTATATCACATTTTCATGTAATAAGAATCTCACATCATGAACACTTTATGATTTCCTCTACACTGTGATTATGTACTAGGGACTTTATTACATAGTTAAAGACATTGCAAATAATTATAAGTAATGTATAAAAGTACAATGATATAAAAAGAAATTCCTTATAGTATACAATCACAAGGTTTAAATACATGAACACTACCCTATTACATGAGCTATAGGGCATACTTCTAATATTAACTAGCTAGAATTCAAATTCAATAGGCAACATGATATAAGTAGAATCCATACGTCATAGTTGATTTGTGAATTTAACCCTTAGCTAGGATAGTGTATACATTTACCCTAGTGTAAGAGTTATAGGTGTTAGTTTTGAGATTCATGTAAATCATATTTCCAATAATGAAATAAATATCTTGAAACCATGAATTAAGATAAAATTATATCAAACATATATTTCAAAAAAGAGGTGACATAGAAGCTTACTAAAATTAAAATTTTCTTCTCCTATGTGTGTTTGCTAATTACTGTGTTATCACAAACCACAATAATCTAACTTTGGCCACCTTTAATAGTATCCACATTGGATAAAGGATTCAAGGATGGCTATAACTTTCTTTAGGGCTAGTAAAGAAAAATAAAGGAAAGAAGGAGAAAAGAAGTTGGTGTAAATCCTTGATAGAGGCTTCCTCTTTGTGATTTCTACTACTCCCTGTAAATAGGCTAGGGTTTATTTTATTTTTTCATTTTTTTAGATTAGGTCTAAAATCTTTTTAATTAATTAAAAGGCTAACCAATAGCTAGGGTTTTTAATAGTTAAGCACAGTCCATTAGCCTAGTAAAATAACCCTTTTGTGCATTGTCCATCAAATGGACACCTTATATGCATTTCTATAACCCATTTTTCTTCTTTTTATTTTGTGATATCTCATGCCAATTAATTTATTTTTATCAATTATAATCTTGAATCCCTTTCTATATGTGCATGACCTTTTAGCCTTCTGAAGCATGTTGGTAGTACAAAGTGAAAATAGAGTTCTACTTGAATTAGGATTCTGTGATTTCAATTTCTTTGAATTATTATTGATTCTCAATCAATAATATCACTTTTATACAGGTTAAGAGAGGCATATAGCATGTATCATAACTACCCAAGTTTCAAAAGGTCAATGGTTTGACTATAGCCCTTTTATATACAATTAGGTGTAATTAACTCCTTTCACCATACTTTATCTCCTTCAGTTTTTGGTTATAGACTCTATGTCAAATGAAGCTTAACTAAATCTATCTAATTAATCCTTAAATATACTAAATCTAGTACTTAGAATTTTTATTCTTAAAATTCCTTTTATGAATCACATTCATAAGACATCTTACTTCGGTAAGAGATTCTTAAATAAAGAATCACACAAGAAGTGAGATAAACCCCATAATAATTTGGGGCAGTGAATCCTTTAGTGGTCACTAAACTACCTTTAGATAGCTTATGTTGTACCCAATCTCGAAGCTAAGGGCACTCCATGGTGGGGCATAAGTAATGAAGTCAAAATATAACACTTAATACCTTAGATACTTTGGTAATCTCAAGTCAATGGATACTTGCATCTTTGATATAATGAGATTCATTTACTAACATAAATTATATGTCCATGTGAAGATCTCATGTTAATGTCTCCAATGTACTTCTTTCTCATGTTAACCTTAAGTATCATAATACTTATAGCTTGTAATAACTACTACTTAACCTAGTTAAAGGGTATAACACTATTTGTATTAATAATGTCATTCCTTATTAATACTATGACTAGGGATAATTTAGGTGTAGACACATTTGCATGTAATAAGAATTGCATATCATTAACTCTTCATGATTTCCTCTACACCATGTTATTTATACAAAGGACTTTATCATATAATTTAAGAATTTTATTCATGCAAATAATTTAACATAAACACTTTGTAATAAATAATGATTGCTTTATTCATGAATGTATGTACAAAAATGTCCCTATTACATGAGTGCTCTATAGCATACTATTAATAATCTCCCACTTAAACTATAGCCAATCACTAATGTATTTAATTTCTATGGAATTTACATGGTAATCGAACTTGTTTTGGGATAGTGGCTTAGTGAGAGGATTAGCAATATTCTTATTAGTGAGGATCTATTTAATCTTCACTTCATTTTTACTAATTATCTTTTAGATTAAATTGTAGCATCTGAGAACATGCTTAGACCTTTGATGATACCATGGTCTTACAGTATGGCTCCTTTGTTGTCATAATACACAGGTATAGGATCAACAATGCTTGGTACCATATCTAGTTCGATGATGAATTTTTTGATCCAAATTGCTTCTTTCACTGCTTCAAAAGCTATAATGTACTCAGCCTCTTTAACACCTTTAACTTGATCTTTCCTCAAACTAAGCTAAGAATGCTATAAATGTATCCAAAACACCTCAAAAAGCATACTATAAAGTTTCTTTTTGATTTAATATTGTGTTATACCATATAACTTCGATAATCTAATGAATTAGCATATGTTAAAATAAAACATCCATAATATTACATCACTATCAAACATATAATCCAATGGCCATCTATATTATAAGATAAATTATGTCTTCTTTTATATAACATCTTAAAAGAACATAGCTATTTCATACATGTATCTATTTACTACTAACTCAATAAACTATACATGAATCCATATAATGGTATTACATATGCATATTAACCTAGCATATGCATAATATTCTAGTGACTCTGATGCATCTTGTTATAGATCTCCATTGATCCTTATCCTTAACCTTTTATCCTCAACCTACATATCAGAAAAATCAAACATGCTAAGCTAACTAACTTAGTGGTACTCATTTTAATGGGAATGATGATTCAAAAGTTATCCATTTAACAAAACCTTTTCGATTCATTTTATAAACATAAAATAGACATATACATAATGTATCTAAATCAAATCATTCTATCAAAATTTTGGAATATCACAAGCAATTAAACATTAAACACAATTCCCATTTTTAAGCAGGTATTTACTTTTCAAATCAATGAATTAACTCCATAACTTTTCATTCATAAATATAATATACATCACATAACAAAATCAAGTACAATAAAATTCATGTGTAAAATCTAAGTCACATAGCCATTTTAGTTACATGCAACTAGTAGTTACACTTAATATTCTAATTCATCGCATAAAACACATCATTCTATTAATAAGCATTCATACATATATGGCCCATATATGCATCTCAAATTTCATATTAATTTATTTCATACAATTAAATGGCATGGAATATATCTTAGGTCATATGACATAAAAAATGCATTAACATACATAATAAATGTATGACACACACATAATTCAAGTAACCATATCAATATTCATATTTAACATGATTTATTTTTCATTTTTACAACTTAAAGTAATGATTTAATTAACTTCAATCCATTTTTAATATTGCCCTATTTCTTTTTAGAATTCATCTCAAAAGCCTAATATGGGATGGGTGCGATAGTGTCTTTAAACTACCATCTCTATAGTACTTAAAGGTATGGGATGTGATAGTACCTTTGAACTATCATCTCAATGATACATAAAGTTATCAGAAGTGGCACTAACACTAATCAACAATGCAAGAAGCAAAGATAGCCAAAATTATATAAAGATGTAGATCATTAGCATCTCCCCTATTGTCATGCAAAACTATCTTAAAGGCCATAATGCATTCTAGGTAGAAATGGGTTCTCATTTTTTATTATCAACCATAGCCATATCCAGTTCTATATTAAGTCATCATTTGACACATTCTATCACATGTATCAAGATGCCATATATTCTAATTTTTCCATAATGGCCCATATCTGTATAAAAAAAACCTTTAGTATCTTTATATTCCATTTATCACATAGCAAGCTAAATTCTTGAACTATATGCACATAAAAGCTATAAAAGAGTAAAATCAAATACCTTATCAAAATTTCTCTTTATGAAATTTAATAAGTACAATAGATCCTTTTGATGCAATTATTTACCTTTCATATGATCATGCATACATACATCACTTACTATAATTTCAATTTAAGTCATTTTTTTATCATAAGGAAATTATGCACATGGCATTGTATATATAGATTAAGAAAACATGCATCAATTGATACTTATATAATTATTTGATCATTCACACTTTGTATGAAAAGTATACTTTTATCATGATCATAGTGTTCACACAACATGTCATAAAGCTTTCTAAGTAATGTTGTCACAATACAACTTTTGGTCCAATTTTTCCTATAGATATAATTGGAATTAGAAGAAAAAGTGGGGAATTAAATGAACACACGGATTGATTAGAGTCAGTTGGTGTGAGTAATGGAAAAAAAAATGATAAAAGGGCAAAGTGGTAATTACTTGAAATAACTAAGTACAAATTTAGAAATGAATAATTAGAGGCCCAATGATAAGTGGAACATTTGAAACGGGTGAAAAGTAATAATGTAGCTAATAAAGATCATGAAAATGTGAAAATAAAGAGGTTTGGGAGATGGTCTCAATGAATAGTGACACCAAGTTGTGAATAGTGCATCTCAGACCTAATTTGAGTTAATCATACTGAGAGATAGTATTAATTATTTAATGAATTATTGTACAATTTAAAAAGCATTTGAGGTCATATAAGAGGGTAAAAATAAAAAGTAAAACCTAAATTAAAGTCTACGATAAATAGTAAATCATTTAAAGCTGAATGGAAAATTAAAAAATGCACTCAGAAAAGTCCAAAACTAGCATATCTTATGTGACAACCTTTACTAGATTTGGTTGCCAGACCCAAATAAAGGATGTGCACACAAACATGTTACCAAACTTATTGATCCCGTGCACTGTTACTAAAAAATATGAGTAAATTAAAACCTCTTTCAAAACACGTTCGATTTAAAATTTAAGTCTCAAAAATTCTACTTTTAAAATTCGTTTAGCAAGTTACATTCATTTCATGAATCCTTGTGTCAAATATCCAATAGCATAATGGCTATACTAATGCATTGTCCCAAAATAAATAGTAACCTGTGTATGAAA
>CANXYI010036515.1:0-10048 GCA_948208565.1 Hura crepitans
AAAAATAAAGTATGTGATAAAAATTTTAACTGTCTATGTTTGAAACATAAATATTATAAGAATATTTTTAGTTAATAAATGAACTTAAATTGAGCTACTTGGCCCATTAGTTAGACACCCACTAGATGGGTTGATCGATCAACTTAGGGTTTTGCAGTTGATAGTTGTCTGATGTTCAGGCAATAACTTTACTGGTGGCTAGAGAGGCCTATGGGCTGATCTCTATTATGTCACCTAGATGTTGATGATATTTATTGGTGGTTGGAGAGGTTTACGGACTGATCTTTATTATGTCACCCAGTTGTTAATGATATTTACTTGTGGCTGGGGAGGCCTACAGGTTGATCTCCATTATGTCACACAGCTACTATCTACTTGTGCTTGGAGAGGCTATGACTAATCTCCATTATGGCACACATGTCGGATTAGCAATATAGGTCCAAAATGGGGACCATTGCACTAGTTTATTTTCCCTTTAGATTTAGTGTTTTTAAGTGTCGTCTTCCTAATCGGGCCAGTGAATTAAATGAAGTAAATAATCAGTTTGATCATGGAAATAAAAAATAAGCATAATTGGATAATTTTTCTAAGTAATTGATGAAATATAGGTAAAAAGGGCATTTTGGACATTTTATACATATGTTGTCAGATAAGTTGATTAATGTCAAATATGCATGCTGTGAATGTAATAACTAATTTAGATAATTTATGGGAGTCTAAAAAGGGTTATTCCATGACATAAAAATGCCTTAGGGGTATTTTAGTAATTTGGCACCATGGTATATACATTGAACCAAATAATAAGATTAATTCAGTCATTAGACTACACAAGTATGAAAAGACATAATGCCATGATTTAAATGATTTAAGTTCACCACTGAGTATCTCACATACTCAGTATACCTATTTTGGGGCGCAGGTACCTTATAGCGGAATCTTGCTTCATGAAGTGTGTCGATGACAGTTCAAAGGATAATCTCAAAGGAATAAGAAGTAAATGTTATATAGTTTTGATATCCATGTACCTAGATGAAGTTGGGTAGAAATCATATTTTTAAACTTTGCATATGGGATGTATATAAGTAAACATTAACTGCTAATGTAAATAAATAGTCTTATATGTTTTCTTGTGAATGTATGTATGGAAATGATGCTTGTTGATGATGTGAGCCGGAAGCTCTATATAAGTATGTGTTTAGTTATGGCTTGAGGCCCGTGACTGCTGTGTGATAGTATCTGTGGTTGATAGGATGATACTTGGGGGACCAGATGGGTCCGGAGATATGATAAATAGTATTGAAGTGTTTACAGGTGAATAAAAATTATGGGATAATGACTTAAGCAGCCATAGTGCTATCGAATTTTTAGATGGTAATAAATTATGTCAGATTCCCTTTATAATAGCTGATCCATATTGATACTAACCTAAATGGATTATAGGAATTGACTGGAGTGATTTTGGAGTTAGCTAGAATTGTTTAGTGTGGCATAAGTAAAAGTTAAATGAATGATCATAGGGGAAATTTCAGGATGGATTACTTAGCGGGAAGTGCACCGCTTATTGTGTTTCTTCGGAATCCAATAGGGGGTGTCACAAAATAACCACTATTTACATTAACATCATGACCATTTTACAAAATGGAAATAAAAAGTACCTTAAAAGGGCAGTTTTCATGTTCTCTCTTGTGGGGGCAAAAGCTTTGTCTCTAATATACTACTCAATTACCTACGAATTGCAAACAAAGCAATGCACTAAGGTTTCACTTAGTGATGCAATCACTTCAACATAAATATGCCAATTATATCATGCAATTGTTCATTTCACATCAATTATGTAACATGCTATCATTAGTAAGCATATAATATGATTCATAAGCCAACAAGCATCTCTGATATACATGCATGTCAAGAAATGCGCAAATGCCACATTATGTTCATACATAAAGCATATCTATCATCAACATAGATAAAATGAGCCATAAGCTTAACATGCACATATATCTCCTGATAATAACTCATTTAGGCAATTATAGAAAGCTTAAGAACATAAATTACATGTCGTGGCCTCATAGTCATGTAATAGTCAAGTTTGGGGTTTCATAAACATCTTTATACCACATCATAATTTTCTAGTCATTTTATTGTTTTACATATGCCTATATCAAAGAGAGACAACTAACTAAGACTGGATAATGGATGACTTAGGCCTAGGCACTTATATTCATAGATGCATCAACATAGGCCCTATAAGCACTCATACCCGTCGACACGTGGAACATTGACCCATAGGTCTTATACCCGAAGGTAAGCTAACAGCCACTAAAAAAATCCTCATCGATTAGTCAACCTATCCTAAATAGGTTGTCCAACTATATAGGCATTTTTAAACTCATCATATTATTTCATTTACCCCAATTACACATTTTTCACCGCTTATACCATATCGTCACATAATTTTGTCTCATTGGCCATTTTGCACATTAGCATGGCCTAAAGAATACATTCCTATAGCATAAGTCACATAATCATATCATGTAGTCAACTTTGGCTTACATGAGCTTTATTAACTCATAAAAAAATATCATAAGACACATCTATGCATCTATATCCTCATTAGTACATCAATATGCCATATATAGCACCATTAGGCCTTATATGGCCATAACATTCATCATACATGCACTTCTAAATTCAAGCACATTTAATCTGCATCATTATTATGCATTCACACCTTATAATGCGTAATATATCCATACACCAATTTACACCCAATATTGGCATTTATCAAAATTAGTCACATAAAGCCTTATTACATGGCAAAAGTCTATATGCAAGTCAAGGTGGCATTCAGTCACTCCCACATGCACACACTCATCCATAAAATTACATTAAGGCACACATAAATGTATTTATGCCTCATTTCATATACATTGCTTATACATTCACTTTAGGCCATCATAGCACCTAAAACATATCATTTCCATATTAGCATTCAGCCACCCATATATGCATACACACACCTGTTTAATCATATGCAAACCCATGCAAGTGCATTAATATCATAATACTCCATACTTGTATTTTTAGCTCTTATTATGGCATAATAATTCAACATCAAGCTCAACAACAAACATGAGGCATTTAGCCTTGACAAGCCACTTATATGCCATCCATAATACATATTTATATCATTTAACATTGCCATTCAACAATATTTAACTAACTCATTCATTAAACTTTTAGTTGTCATCAATGCACATAATGCCGTAAATGCACATAATGAGTTTCTAAGGATTTTCATTCATTTCAAAGTGATTACACATACCAAAAATAGTTGTTAGGTACACCCATAGCTCTCTTAGGCCTTCTTCTTACCTCAAAAAGGCTGATTCGAATTTTTGCCTATGAATTCAAATATGTTCGATTTTAAAAAATTTGTATAAATTCAAATAATTAACCAAAGATTAAAATGACCTTATAAATGGCTTCTTGGGCACCCAAGAGACCTAGGAAAAATATCAAAATAGATAGAAAATTACTTGATTGCAAGATGGTCACTATTCACCTTGGGAAGGAAATCTCGATTCTTTTTGAGATTCTCCACCAAATAAGGAGATCTTGGTGTTGTGGTTCTATCTCAAAACACTCTAACTCTCAGGATCCATTTTTAGGAGTGGGTGTGAAAGAAATGGAAGAAAAAAGAGAAAACAGGGAGATAGGAGGGGTGTCAATAATTTGACAGAAAGAAGGACGGAAGAAAAGGGAAACAGAGGGAAATAAAGGGAAAGGAAAAATTTTGGGGTATTTATAGTTTTTGAAAAATTATTTTATTTTGTTTCCATAATTTATTTCTCCCTTCTAGAAGAATCAAAATTCCTCAAAATAGGTTTTAAGCGAATAAACTCTTTCTCATACTCAGATATAGTCCTATGCTTCTGCCTTAAGTCCATGAACTCTTGGTACTTCTGATCCAAGAGGCATTACTGGAGGTCACACACTCTTGTTATGCCTCACCTTGTCCAAAAGCCATAGAAGTATGGCTTTTTACTTCCTCCTCTTCGCTTTAAGTAGTACTATGACTCATCTTCATATCTATAGGTAAGAGACACATATTATGGACCCCATATGTTAAATGCTATGATGTAAACATACTACAACTCTTATGGTGCACTTGTGTAACCCATAGGTCTAGAGGAAGGCCTAAACTGGATGCCCTCTACTCAGCCCGTACACTGGCCTAAAATAGAGAGCGTGCACATATATCAATATCCAATTTTATTATCCTTAAAACCTAATTAAATTAAAAACTTTCTTGATTAAAATAGTTTTTGAACTTAAGAAATTGTAAAAACATTAAAAATAATTTAGCACACTTTACGAGGCAACCAATGGGTCATCATTTTAGAAATTTGGCAATATAACAGTTGTATTGAGACACTTTCCCAAATAGTAAACCTATAAAAAAACACTTGTAAAATGCCATAAATCACAACATAACTCTAAATGGGTCCTTTTGACCCTTCAATCAATGTAAAAACAACATAGAGCATCAAGCTCATCACAAGAAGCATTCTCACATGCAATATCAAGAGAAATCATACAAGTCATGCAAGAAATATATAGCTTTTGAAATAAATATAGTTTTAAGTTACAAAATTGATCGATGTTTACAGATTAAGCCTAATCCCTTTGGAATCACAAGAGCACCACTATTTACATTTACATTATGACTATTTTACAAAATGAAAAAAAAGTACCCAAAAAGGGTTGTCTTTATGTTCTCACCTATGGGGTAGAAACTTTGGCTCTAATCTACTGCTTAATTACCTATGCATTGCAAACAAAGTAATGTACTAAGCTTTTGCTTAGTGGTGTAATCACTTCAACATGAATATGCCAATTATATCATGTAATTGTTAATTTCATGTCAATTGTTTAACATGCTATCATTAGTAAGCATACAATATGATTCATAAGCCAACAAACATTTATGATATACATGCATATCCAGAAATGCACATATGCCACATTATGTTCATACATAAAACATATCTATCATCAACATAGATAAAATGAGACATAAGCTTAACATGCACATATATCTCCTTATAATAAGCACATACTCATTTAGGCAATTATAAAAAGCTTAAGAACATACATTACATGTCGTAGCCTCATAGTCATGCAATAATCAAGTTTTGTGTTTCATAAATATCTTTCTACCACATAATTTAGTCATGTAATAATCAAGTTTTGGGTTTCATAAACATCTTTCTATAATATCATTATTTTAAGTCTTTTTATTGTTTAACATATGGCCATATCAAAAAGAGACAACTAACTAAGACCGGATAGCGGATAACTTAGGCTCGAAGGCACTCACATCCGAATATATGCAAATATAGGCCCGTAGGCACTTACATGCATAGATGCATCAACATAGACCTATAGGCACTCACATCCATAGATGCATTAACATAGGCTTGTAGGCACTCATGCTTGTCGGCACGTAGAACATTAACCCGTAAGTCTTATACCCAAAGGTAAGCTAGCAGTCACTAAAAAATCCTAGTTGATAGATCAACCTATCCAAACTAGGTTGTCTAACTATATAGGTATTTTTAAACTCATCATATTATGTCATTTAAGCCAATTACACATTTTTAAACTCATCATATTATCGTCACATAATTTCATCTAATTGGCCATTTTGCACATTAGCAAGGCCTAAAAAATACATGCCCATATCATAAGTCACACAATCATATCATGTAGCCAATTTAGGCTTACATAAGCTTTATTAACTTATAAAAATATCATAAGACACATCCATGCATCTATATCCTCATTAGTACCTCAATAAGCCATATATTGCATCATTAGGCCTTATATGGCCATAACATGCATCATACATGCACTTCTCAATTCAAGCACATTTAATCTATATCATTATCATGCATTCATGCCTTATAATGCATAACACATCAAACATTTGCATAAAAGCCACATCTCGCATACATACACCAATTTACACCCAATATTGGCATTTATCCAAATTAGTCACATAAAGCCTCATTACATGGAAAAAGTTCATATGCAAGTCAAGGTGGAATTTGACCACTCCCATATACACACACGCATCCATGAAATTACATTAAGGCACACATAAATACATTTATGCCTGATTTCACATACATTGCTCATACATTCACTTTAGGCCATCATGGCACCTAAAACATGTCATTTCCACATTTAAAGCATTCAACCACCCATATATGTATACACATACCTATTTAATCATATGCAAACCCATGCAAGTGCATTAATACCATAATACTCCATACTTGCATTTTTAGCTCTTATTATGGCATAATAATTCAACATCATGCTCAACAACAAACATAAGGCATTCGGCCTCTACAAGCCACTCATATATCATCCATAATACACATTTACATCATCTAATATTACCATTCAATAATATTTAACTAACTCATGCATTAAACTTCTAATACCCATTAATGCACATAATGCCATAAATGCACATAATGAGTTTCTAAGCATTTTCAATCATTTTAAAGTGATTTCACATACCAAAAATAGTCGTTAGGTACACCCATAGCTCTCTTAGGCCTTATCCTTATCTCAAAAAGCTCGGTTCAAATTCTCACCTATGAATTCAAATAGGTTCAATTTTAAAAAATCCATATAAAATCAAATAATTAACTAAAAATTAAAATGACCTTATGAATAGCTTCTTAGGCAACCAAGGGACCTAAGAAAAATATTGGAATAGAAAGAAAATTACTTAATTACGAGATGGTCACTATTCACCTCGGGAAGGAAATCCTGATTCCTCTTAAGATTCTCTACCAAATTAGGTGATCTTGGTGTATAACACCCTCTGCCTATTCTCAAAGAAAATAGGCAAAGTGTGCTACTTCCTGTGAGGTCACTCATCCTTGGATTTCCCTAGGGGCCTTTCATTTAACTTCTACTTGGGTTTCTCCTATTCATTGTGGAAATTTTTCTTTAATAGTTTCAGTGATCTGTGGTGAACCTCCTAGGCATTTGATACTCACACGCTTGGTCTAACTATCAGATACTAGCTTAGGCTATTATTATAGCTAGGAGCTCATTTCACATTAACAATAGGCCAACATATTCACTGTATAACTATCTTACCATTCCACTACCCGTAGTAACATGCAAAAGTGCCTTTATCTATTTTGGCATCATTAACTAATGAGACAATATCATACCTAGATAGTCTTCATCTTTATTGCTAGTTGTCCTCATCGTATCATCCAAAACTACCACCTATGCATTGGACACTCGATATGCGAAGTGTGGACTCAGTGGTGAATTTAACCAAAGATACTATGTATCACTGTCACAAAAATGCACACGAACAATTCCATATTCCATCTATTTAGTAATTTATATCTCTCTATTAAGGTATCCAATATGACTGTTTATTAACTAATTTATATTACCTTAACTAGCCTCTTAACCTAGGCTTCCAAGTTTTCCTAAAATCCATAAGAATATATTTCCATACTAGCTATTCTTTTAATATCCAAGTTACGTGTTTTACATAGCTTATCCATTCAGTCCTATTAGTCTCACATCAATCCATCTAATTTATGTACCTTCCATTAGTCTTTTACTCACTTAGAATATTACACTAAGATTAAGTAAGATTATTCAGTCTCTCTTTACAGCTTATCTCTTATTCATACCATATTTGCTCATAGGTTATCTCAATTAGGATAATTTATATCCTAGTTTTTTCATTAATATCATTAAATTCATTCAGGTTCTTTTATTAATCTATTTATACCCACAAGGTTTAGGAAGAACTCCTTACCACTGGATAATAGGAATCACAATGTGCAACGGCCCCTATTTTAGACCTCGACAGCTGCACCTACCTAGTCTGAGAATCGGACAAAAGATAAAGCTATACGATAACCCACATTTTGGACCTCGGTGCCTGTACACACCCTTTGCCTGATAATAGGGATTAGTTTCAAAGAACCTCTCAATATCAAAAGGGGATAGCAAGGATTATCCCTATGGGACCTCCTAATATCCTAATACAATCAACATAAGCAAGATATTTAGTGGATAATAGGGATCAGCCCCGTAGGACCTCCCAATATCCATAAGTGGGTAGTAGGGATCAGTTCGTAGACCTCCTAATACCCGTGATTGGGTAGTAGGGATTAGCCATAGGCCTCCTAATACCCAGAGTGTGCAAGCTCAAATCAATACTCAGCGGTTGCACTCGCCATACATAGGCTAAAATCCATATAGACTCAGCCTTTAGCAGCTAATAATCCTTAGTTGACTGGACAACCTATCCAATGTATAAACAACTAGAAATCCCATGATTCCCTTTCAATTATCTTTCATAACCATTATATTCATTATCTGGTTTATCCAAAATAAGATATATTATCTCAGTAATCCTCTTAGTTCATTTGTCAGTTAAATACCATTGGGTATCTTATTAGTTTCATTGAGTTGTCATATTCTCGACTTTAGTTTCATTCCTATCATTACTTTTGTATAATTGTCTCTTAGCTTCTTTTATAACTGATTTTGGTTCTTGTCTGTTAGCAATGTATACTCAATTCATCTTATCTCTATCTATCCCAAAGGATTTTATTCCATGGATTTTATGTTATTCATTTCTTGCATTACATTACAATAACTGGGTTCACAGATTTAGTAATTGATTCTCAGTTATTATTATATTAATAATAATTTATTTTCTATATAGTCTGCTAATTTGCTCACAATACTTTATGACATTCTTTATAAGAATTACTCCTATACCCATGTCTTTAGGTCTCTGCTAATTATAATTCCCTTTTATATCCTGAAGTCCACCAACTTCCACTTACTGGTTTTTTCTAAAACTTTGTCTATACATTATTATGCATTAATAATTTCTTCCCTTGTCTTATAATTTATTCCTTTAGCTTTTCAATAATTGAGCAGTTCTCTAACCCATTCTAGATTAATTTGATTTGGCTAATCACTTTTCCAATTTACCAAATATTTATTCTAATTATTTTTAAAGTAATAAGATACAGATATTAATTTATTTTCTCAGGTTATATTTTCCAGTCAGTTATGGATCGTCGTAATTTCCTAGACAGTTATAGGTCCTCTTTGCATAAAAGCTACTATTCATTTAGTAATCTTTTTTCTCACCAACCTATTAACCCATTTTACTTTCCTTTCACCTTAATCCCTTATATTCTAAAATACTTTACCCCATCTAACATTACATTTATCTTAGCATATAAATCCATTATTTCAAACTCTAAAATCTTAAACACCATCTCTTAATCAAACTCATATTCTTCCATCTAACATTTTCCACTTTATCCATTACGTTACTTATTCTCACACATTCATCCTACATATATCATTCATATACATTCACATTACATACATTATTACTACACATGCTTTATTAATTCTTTTTCACCTTACCATACAAATTTCCATCCATTCCATGTTACTTCCATGTTACACATCATGCTACCATCATAACATACCATGCCTTTATGCCATACCTTTACATTCACACCATGACATACATGACATACACATAGTCATGCATATATCATATATCTACACATCCTTTTCACATCCAATTCACATCCATATCATCCTATCTCTTTAATTTACACATCTTAACATGCATTTCACATACACACCACCATACATACACATGCAACTTTAACTTCCATACACATACCCATGCTTTAATTCCACATTTTCCTAACATAAAAGGTATGTTTTAGTTAAATTCACTTACAGTGGGCTCCCAGACATGTTGAAGCCACTCTAGAACCATTGAATCCATCTTTCTCCACCTTTAACCACCATTTCCAAAACTTGCATAATAGGGTTCCAACTTTGAAAATTCCTACAAAATCATGCATAACCCCAAATTGAAATCTCTTTTTAGGGATAATATGTACACCTTAAATACTCCCTAAGAAAAATATGAAACCTTGAAAAGAAT
>CANXYI010036599.1:0-10264 GCA_948208565.1 Hura crepitans
TTATAGAAGAAAAGATGCTAGAGAGTTCTGAAGTCCAATAATAAGGTACTCTAAGTAACCCGATAGGCATAAATTTGACCATAGGGGCAAGCAATAACCAAGCAAGTGGGCCAAGAAAGATTTCTCATAGATTCACCTATCTAAATGAGCCGTTGTCCATAATGCTCAAGGAGTTTAAAGAAGAAAACCTCTTTTAACCCTTAATACTTAAACACCATTCCTCACCACTTCCACCTAACCATCTCCATGACCTATACTATGCTTATCATTAGAGGACTAGCCACCTGACTGACAATTGTAAAGCTCTACACCGAGCCATCCAAAACCACATAAATTGTGGTGTAATACTGAACCCTGAAGATCACCTATTACCAGACCTCACTACTATTCCTTATTTCTTTGAAGAGAAAGGTTCTCTCTTCCTGACCTTCAATCCACCAATTCATAAGCCAACTATGGACTAATTGTAAGATTGTGCCAATCAAGGATATGGAAGGATTCAATAAAGATAGGATAGACTATCTTTGTTTTCTTTTCTAGTTATTTCTTTCCTTTATGTTGGAACAATTAAGGTTTAATAAAACATTGTTTTGGTTTTTCATGAGTATCTTTGTTCACCTCATTAATTGCATAGTATGGTACTCTTAAAAGTAAGTTGAGAGATTTTAAAAAAAATAAACAAAAAAAAGAAAAAGAAAAAAGGAACAAACATGATCGACTTAATCCATATGTATCACAAATAGTTCAAAATTTTCCTAAAAATGCCTCACTGCTGCTACACATAATTCTAAAGATCAAGACTTGATATTTCCGTATAAGGCATGAGAAATATCCCTCAACATAAGATGAGAGATAAAAAAATATAAAAAAAATTAGTGGCAACTAAATCAAAATGAATGCTTATTTTCTTTAATCTTAAAAAAGGTCCAAATTCAATAGGTTTATCCAATTAGTTTCTTCAAAACCTAAGAACCATTCTAAATGTTAAACGTTTTTCAATTTTTGCTCATATAAAAATCCAAAGGTCAGAAGGCTCTAAATTTTAAAACTCAAAAACCTATAAAAATAGAAAGATTTATCGTAAGTCTCAAACAATTGAGCATTATCTTTTCAACTATGGTTGCCTCATTAAAAAAAAGACTTTACTAATTCCTGCTAGGCCGATCAATGAAAAGCATGAACCTAGGCAATAGTTAGGGAAATTGGGAGAAAATATTTAGTCAGAAAATCTTCAAACTAGCTAATAATAGGGATATTATCAATGCAATATGTGGAAAGAACAACATCAATCAACTAAACTGAAGCACCTACCCAGGTACATATGGCTAGCACCAACAAAAGCCACCGATCAATCTAAGAAGTTCCTTCTACCTAATACATAATCAAATAAGGTACTAGAGGGCACAGAGCTAGTACTCATACAATTTATCTATCAATTGGAGAAACCCCCTCAAAGCACCTAACAATGTATGCTTCGAAGCTATGAAACCTCAAATTGTCCTCTTGAAGAAATTGCATACACTTCATATCTAGTCATTTTAGAGGTTACAAGTTTAGATTCAATTGATCAAACATAGCATGATTAGATCCTAAGCCTTAACCAAATATGGATAAGCTAAATTCAAAAGAAAAGAAAAAAAATCAAAGAAAAAGCTCACTAAGTTGAAAACTTAAAAGGCAACCTAGGAAAAAAATTAAAGCATACCTCGCTAGATCAAAAACCTGTAAAGGGTATTTTAGGTAAAAATTAGAGTACGAGAGAAAATTTTTAGCTGGAAAATCCTCAGACTAGCTAATAATAAGGATACCATACTATACAATCACATATATTTGCATGCCCTATCACTTGTTCATCATAATCATTCATTCTTTAGCCACGCATGCTTAAATGTTCTCCCTAGCAAATTGATATTTTGCCTGACCACCTTTATGGCACATTCCATTCAACCTACTCGTCTCCTCCTTTATAGAACATTTCACTTCCTTTCTCTGCCTTCTTAACATCTCATTTTAGCCTATTTCTCTACACTTCCCTAACTTTTTCACCACCTTAACTTAACATATTTCTTCATGAGACATCTCATCCATATTACCCTAACTAAGCCTACCACTTCACACCTTTAACCTGAGTTTTCTATAACAAGTCTGAGGGGAGAGTGATCTTAATAACAAAACTTGCACTGGCTTATACACTCGTGCATCCATTATAGGAAAAGATACCCATTTGCCTATACATACTTCTACCTTTATCATTCATCCATCATAAGGAAATATTCATTCATGTACCATAAGAAAAGATGCATTCATTATTCATTATACATCTACCTTCATCATTCATCCATCATAAGAAATGATTCATCCATTCATTCATCTAGGAAAATATAAATCCATTTAGAAAGATAAAAGTTAAATTCACAATTAACTCATCTAGGAAAATCTCAAGCAAAAGCACATACATCACTTCATTTACATTCATCTAGAACGCACAAACTCATATTCATCCATTAGGTAGCCAAACATGTAGGTCACCACATTCATTATTCGCTTACCACATCATATTCATCATAAATAAATATCAAGTAAACACATGTACTAGCATCACCAAATTTATGTATTCAACTAAGAAAAATTAAGTGCAAACATGTACATGCACATTCATAATTTATTAGGTACGCATGTATGCAAACATTTCATTCACATCCATTCAATATGCATAAGCATGCATTAACTCACACCCATTCAGTAGGATGTGCATTAATTCATCCACATTCATTTATATGTGTCAATATATCCTTTTTCACACTATAAACATTCAAACATGCACACAGACATGCTAACATGCCTTCTCTCTATGCATAAAAACATGCATCATTTTCAATGCCTTACTATTATGTTATGCATCAAACATCATGCATCAATACTTTTTCTTTTTTTTCCATGCTTGCAACTATGCATCAGACATCATATGTCAATACTTTTTCCCATCAAGCATCCTTTGCATGAAAACATTATTTATCTCTCTATTTTTTTGTACAGAAAACATGCATCATTTATCTCTATGTTTTCTTTGCATGAAAACATACATCATTTATCTCAAGGTATCCTTTGCATGAAAACATGCATCACTTATTTTTATGTTCCTTTGTATGAAAACATGCATCATTTATCTCTATGTTTTCATGCACAAAAACAAGCATCATTCATGCATCATCTATATACAATAGCATGTTTTCCATGTATGAATATATGCATCATTCACCAATTGCTCTTCCAAACACTCTAACATGTATCACTTATCTCTATGTTTTTCCGTGCATGAAAACATGCATCATTTATCTCTATGTTTTTTTTGAATGAAAACATGCACCAACTTTTCTCTACATATCCTTTACATGAAAACAAGCATCATTTATCTCTACATATCCTTTGCATGAAAACATGTATCATTCATCTCCATATTTTTCATGCATTAATCCTTTGCATGAAAGCATGCTACATTTATCTCATCATTTTCTTTATGCATAAAAATATGCATAAACCATCATCCTTCATTAATACCTTTATGCATGAAAGACATGCATTATTCATAATTCTTCAATACATTTCTTATGCATGAAAACATGCATCAATACATCAATAAGTTCCTAAGTTCTCTATGCATGAAAACATGCATCATCCATTATCAACACTCACATAAAAACATGTATTAATCCTTTTGCCCATATATTAATCTTTTTTCCTTGCTTGCAAACATGCATTATCCCTTTTTCTCTACATGAAAACATCCATTATTTTTTTCTCCATGAAAACATGCATTATTCTAAATTACCAACATGATTTTCATACATGAAAAAATGCATTTTCCATACACATTAACCATATATGCGACAAACTACTAACTTTCCTAAGCCTCCAAGAGGTATAAATTGCTAAGCCATTAATAGGTGCAAATGATCAACCGCTGAGAGGTGTGAATATCTAACTGCCAAGAGGTGCCATTGCCAAGCAACCAAGAGGTGTAAACATCAAAAGCTGCCAAGAGGTGTAATTTCCAAGCTGTCAAGAGGTGCAATTGCTAAGTTGCCAAGAGGTGTAAATCAAAAGTTTCCAAAATGGTATGAATGCTAAGATGTAAAAATATGCAACAAGTTTGAAAGTCAAAGTGTGAGAGAACATATTGTATCACACTGATGTGAAATAGTGACCTAGATCACAAAGAGGCAAAATAACAAAAGCAAACAAAACTTCAGTTACATTAAACAAAACTTCAGTTACGTTACTAAGTCTCATACTTTGATGTGCACTGTTACTCTAACATTTCACAGCATACACCAAAGTAGGGGCAACTATAGACGCATGGATTTTGGGCCTATGATGATAACTAGAGGTAAGCTCAAGCAACAAGGTAAAAAACCTAAAACCTTGGTCCGTATAGACCATCCTAGTGCAAGTCCACCCAGACTTGATACTATGAGGTCCACACTAATAAACATAGACCTAGCCTAAAATAGTAACACCCATGACCTATGGTCTATCGAGACAAGCCAAAGCCCATCTCTACAGAGACTAACATGGACTCAGCCTAGAATAAAACCCAGGGCCCATGGCCCGATAGGGTGAACCAAAGCCTAGATGCATATGAACCTAACATCCATGATCCACACGGACTTGTCACTAAAAAGGTTCTAGAAGTTTAATCATCTTATTTGGACTCTGACTTATAATCCTACTAGGATTCCCTCTTTTCTAAATGGAGGAACTGCCCACTAAACCTATAAGTACCCCCTCCTAAGGGAGAATAAAGGGGAGAAATTAAAGAATTCAAACCCACAACTCTGTGAGTCTAAGGCGTTGACTCCAAAGTAGGATTTACTCTACTAGTCCTAAGCTCGCACTAAAATAATTATTCTTTCTAAACCAACCATTATATTGTTGCTTGAAGCAACTCACAAGGTAAGTTTTAAGGCATATTTTATTCATCATTTTTATTCATTTATTTCTATTGTTTCTATAACTGAGAATCTCCTAAGATTAATCGACATGTGAAATGGTCCTATATAATCCCCATATCAATTATAAAAGTAGATTAATGTTTTAAGCTATTTTTTATTACATCTAATCATTCATTAAAAATTGTAATCATTCTAGAATTGACACCAAAGTCGCACGAACTTATCTTAGTGTGTGGTAAGGTCTGTACATACCTATTATTTGAATGTGTGTATGGTATGAGGCCCATACAGACCATTGTTCAATAACAGTCTTATGTTCACCTTATTTGCTCTGTTTTGATATGTTCTAATATATGTTATTAATCTGTATTTACACCTTTGGAATGTGTTGTAATGATTCTATTTCTTAACATATATATAATTGATATTCTAAAATAAATGATTGGTCCACACGGACTCCCTTTCACCAGGAATATAGTCCGTGTAGATATATGTTATTGAGAATATGTGTTTCGCATGCTAGTTTACACGAACTCTCTTTCATGAGGAGTGTAGTCCACACAGATATGTGTTTTTATGAATGTGCATTCTTTGTCTCTGTCTGCATGGACTCCCTTTCATAAGAAGTGTAGTATGTATGAACACATGTTTTAAAATATAATCCATATGAATACCTTGTTATGAATTTATGTTCTCCTCTTCATGATTAGTCTGCCATCCTCTTATTCATAATCATTATTTAAACATGTACTATGATAATTTCTATTTGTATGTAAGCTTATTACACATGTTATTGTCATTCCGTTTGGTACTATTATTAGGTCCTCACATACCTCTATTTGTGTTACTAATTTCTTTCCTTTGAGTTGTGTAAAATTGACCACCCATATTAGATATAAAGTCTGAATGGACATATCTTTCGTGACATATTATAGTCTGTATGAACATAAATTAAGGGCCATATTGAGTCCACACGAACTTGTCGATGTAGAGATAGGACCAAATAGCTTATTCTTTATTTGGTTTTATGCCTTTTATTTCTCTTGTTTACTTTGGGATGTAATAGGTAGTTTAATAACTTGTTTTACATGCCAAAAAGCCTAACCTCACATCACTAGTTTCTTATCTAATTAATTAGCATTTTCTTAATAAAATGGTTTTGAGTTTTCTATAATAAAAGTCACATAAAAATGTATTTTAACAAAGGCCAATCTCTTAAAAATAGGAGTTAGGCAATTATCGCTAATTTTTATGGAATTACAAGTAGTTTTCATGTCAAATAACCAGACCCAATTTATGGATGCTTAATTTACACTTATGCCTTTTGTATATTCTAAATATTGCAACTTACTTTCTTTATGTGAAAAGTTGACATGTATGCTTTTAATTAAGATGCTTGCTTTCATGATATGGGATTAATAAATGTTAGAATATAAAGGAAGGTTATTATTAAGGCATAAATAAGATCTAATTTTGAACCCTTTCTGGGTAAAGGATCAGTGGTCCTAGTGTAGAGCCAGGTGATGAAATCAAATACTAATCGCCTCGTCCTCAGCACAAACATTAAAATCTAAAATTTCCATTCACTTAAACCACGTATGGTTAACTCATTTGGCCCTAATTAAGTTTTTAATATAAACTACACCTTTCAAACCTTATCATGTGCTTACAACCTCTATACTAACATTCTTTTACCATACACATCATGCATGCATTAATGCACACTTTAAACTATAACATACAAGCATACTTGTTCACATACATCATTCAGCCATATTGGCTAACACACACATACCATTTAGTTGTTTGATAAACTCCTATTTATATCATTTTATAACATCAATTAAACACTAATACACCATCAATTCCAATTATATTTACTCATCTCTAACAATTATGAAATTCTAGCACACAAGCATATACTTTAAGTAATAATTTCACACACATCATGTATATCCAATTGAATACACTTACTTGTAGAGTCAATGACACTAAATAACATAATACATACACACTTATAAAAAATTCATAGAAAATCCAATACACTTTTAAACTTGAAATTAACCCAAGAATACTCTTATTGGACCCAAAACACACCCTAGAAAAATATCAAACCCTATAAAAGATCACTTACTGAAGTTGGTGACACTATTCACCAAACCCTTAAAACCATCCATTCTTCATATCCACTCCATAAATCTTGCATCAAACTCCTTAAACTAGCACAAAGCTTATCAAAAGAGTCTTTAGATATAATTTAGAAGTGTTAAAAGGAGGAAAAGAAGAAACAAAAAAGAGGGGAGAATGGCTTGAGCAAGCCATCAACTAGAAGAGACCTAATGTGGAAGAAAATTATTCAAGGGTTGACTTTTTTAAGTCATTTTGACCCTATTTATAAATCCCCTAATCTAAAGGTTCACATTCTTTCATTTAAAATCCAACGGCAATAATAATTCCTCATTCCATTTCCTCTCTTTTAACCATTATTCACCTCAATTATCTTCCACATTAATCCTAAAAAATCACGTAGTCCATGTCCTAAAAGCTTATTTTAACCCGTGGTTGAAAATCAAGAAAACCCTATTAAAAATGTCATTTTTATCTTAACGTGATTTTTATAAAATGCTTCCCAATGTTCAAAAATTTCAATTCCCTTTCCATTATATTTCTTAGAATATTTAATCCTCAAGATATGGCATTTCTAGATCCATCTGAGCACAAATTAAAATATTTTATGGCTTATCTTGAACTGTGTCACTATTCAATAATACATTGCTATAAAAACTTAACTTTTATTTTAACCTTCTTATTAAACTTGTTTCCTCTCCAAACTTTATCCAAAAATATCTTATAATTAATGCTACCAGTTTGTAACATTAGGACGAGTCAAGCCAAGTCTCAATAAGTACTATTCACCCTCGGGAGGCACTATTCACATATATACTTTTTATCATTCATTTTCCATTAGAATCTCCTTATTTCTTTACCAAACTGTATCCATAAATTTTTTAACACATAAGCTCTTAATTAGTAGGGTTAGAAACCCTATTCCCATACCAAAAGTCACTATTCAAGACTTTAGGTTTTATTATTCATAATCTTAATTGTTATTGCTTGTTAGATTTCCAAACGTCTTTATTTCATACCAAATTGTGCTCATAGCCTACATATGCCATAAAACCTTACTCAGTAAGAAAATCCTGATCATGTCTTGAAAGTCACTATTTACGACCCCTTGGTGTCACTATTTATAATGCTAGGATTTTTGAGTGTTAAAGGTTTTTTGAGACTTTTGAGTACGATTAGTTCAGGGCCTTTAGGCACTATTACAAGCGATTTAATGGGACCCTAAGAGATGCTAATTGAGGCCTTAAAATGAAAGGAAAAATTTTTAAAAAGGGTAATTAAAGCTTGGAATATTTGGGACCATGGGATTTTGTGAAAATAAATCTTGGCCCTTCATTCCTCAAGGCTATAAAAGAGATCAAAGGGAGGGTCAAAAGAAAGAAGTATTATCTTTCTCCCTTACCCCTTAAAGCTAATGCCACTTCTCCCCTTTCTTCCTCTATTTTATTTAAGCTACCTTATACCTTACTAAGCCTTCTATCCTCCATTTAACCTTAATCTAAGGCCTTCTAAAGTAAGATTATGGGAAGATATATCAAGATTAAGGAGTGTTTTAAAGGTTTGGTGTTTACGTTAATAGTAACCAAATTACATATAAGTGTCCCTTTTTGAGATCTTATATTTTTTTAGGATGTAATGAGGTCCTAAATAAAGATATTTTTTGTTAGATTAGGTATATAAAGCATGTGGAAATTATTCTGGATTTTTTATATTTTTATCTTATTATGTTTGTAAAGAAAAAGAAGAGAAACAAAGAGAAAAAAGGGAAGATAAGGCTAATTGAAGTCTAAAGAAGTTATTTGGACATCTTTAGTATATTTATCCATGTACATGTAAAGATTAGTATGTGTTTGTGTGATTAAATGCTTTATGCCATATATGGTTAATGCTTGATAGGAGTGGAATTAATGAGACATGATATATAGGTTAAATTATAGGTAAAATTGATAATGATGAGTTACTAAGTGAACAAGTGATATATGTGTGTGTAGTGTTAATGGCCAAATGGTATAACATAGGGCTCCTTAAGTTATGTTTCAATATAATGATGTGTAATGTGTGGTTACATGTTGAAATCATGAACTAATGTAATTCGATTTAAAGGATGCAATAAAGTAATTATGTTAATAAATGAAGTATGTGGCCGAAACTATTAAGGCACAAACTAAGTCACATGTGTGTCATTCTGACTTCAATAAATCATGCATGAGTAATATATGTATGAATGTCTTAGGAAAATAAAGTGTATGTGCATGTGTATGTGTGTATATATATAATGTGAGTGTGGATTGAAAAGAATGCGTAACATATGTATGATAATGAGATAACTAGAATAAAATATGATGCTTGTGTGTGTGTGTGTGCATAAGTACTTTGAATTTCAAATAAAGGATATGTGAGAAATGACAATGACAACATGTTAGATGAATGTAATGTGTAAAGTAACTTGAAGTGTAGTTTTGTAACAACCTGAAAATCTCGACTTTTATGAATAGTACTTTCTCGAGCTAAATAGTGTTCCCCAGACCCGAGATGTACTGAAGCTATCAAATGGAAGTATTAAACATAAAATAATTTTGGGCAAAATTTAAAACCAATCAGAAGTCATTTGGTTGGTTAAAAATACTAAGAAAGTTTTTACAGCAGTATCTTATGAATAGTAACTAAGGCAAAGCTGAACCATAAAATATTCAAAAAGTTGCTCAAAAAATTTTGGGATTTATACAACCTAGTACTCAAAAATTCAAATGAGCCTATTGGCACTGTAATTGGAATTTTTAGAGATCATAATGTATTTTTATGAAAATCTGGTAACCTTAAAAACTATTTTTTAATAGGTTTTTTGCATTTCTTGAGAATAGATTTTTAGAGGGTTTTGAGATTTGAATTATGGATATTATTGGGTAACTCATATGTCAAAAATGAGGCAAAAAAATTTACATGGTATAAATAGGTTAACAAGAAGGGTCAAAGGAGGAATAGTACCCCATTTCTCTCTTTTTGCTGTCGACATTAAAGAGGAAGAGCCATATTTGCTTCCCAAGCTCTAATTTGCCTCATTTTCTTCTATTGAAGCCTTGAGTTTGAGCCTCCACAACCTCAATAAGCCATTTTTACCTCGATTTACATGAAAAATCAAAGGTTAGGCTCGATTTCTTCTTTGACGAATAGTAACCCAAAATTTT
>CANXYI010036632.1:0-12368 GCA_948208565.1 Hura crepitans
GATGGGAAAAGCAAGCAAATGGCTGATAAACTTCTTGCTAGGGAAAAAAGAGGAGAAAGGGAAGAAGAAAAATATTTCTTTGCTTGATGATAATGTGATAACCCCAACTGCAAGTGTGCCATCAACTCCTACTCATACTTACAAGAGAAGATGGAGCTTTGGGAAATCAGCAAGCAGAGAGAGAGCTCATAAATGTTCAAAATCTCTCGACTCACTCACCCCACTTATAACACAACATGCAGCATCATTCGTAAGGGGAAATCAACTAAATAAGAAGACTCATGTAGTTGCAGTAACACAAGCTGAACCTGTACAAAGAGTGGTGACATCGAGACCAATAGCAGACAGAATAGCCAAATCAGTTGAAGAAGCAGCTGCCACCAGGATCCAGGCTGCTTTCCGTTCATACTTGGTACTAATATATACCTTTCATTTGATACATACATATCATCATTCTATAAGAAAGTAGCTTCCTTGTCAGTTTGAACTGCTTGCATTATAGGGCAAGTACTTAACTATAGTACCACAATTTACTGAGTAAATTCCTTCATATATATTTTTGCAGGCAAAAAAAGCATTATGCGCGCTGAGGGCACTAGTGAAGCTACAAGCCCTGGTAAGGGGTCACTTAGTGAGAAAACAAACAACAGCTACTATGAGACAAATGCAGGCATTGATGGCAATACAAGTTAGGGCTCGGTTTCAGAGAATTCAATTGGCTGAAGAAACATCACAGATTGTGGTGCGAAGCCAATCTTCCAGGCATGGAAATTTCGCTCATGACAATGGACTAAGGGGAGCATATAAAGTAAGTACTTCAGTAACTTACTTAGAAAAGGGAAAGTTAGCCATGTTGTTTCAGCTACTATTTTGTGACAGTAACCTATCCATGTAGGAGGCAATCAACCTAAGTATTTATGAAACAGAAAGAGTTTTGAAGCACAAATATGACTATATGAACCATTCAAAAATGGAGAGAAGGGAGCAAGGGATTACCAAATACTACTCCGGAGAACTGTCCATCTCAAAGCGAGATAAGGAATACGAGTTTTCTTTCTCCACAGCAGATAGTAATCCCCAAATCTGTTCCCCAACTCCTAAAGCAATCCCAGGAAGAGCTTCTTTCACCTATCAGAAGCCAGATTATGTATGCCCTATTTCTAATCCAAACTTCATGGCCAACACAGAATCTTCAAGGGCTAAAGCAAGATCCCAAAGTGAACCGAAACAGAGACCCAAGTGGAGCATGAGAACAAAAGGCAAGCAGAAAGCTTCAATGGATGGAAGAAATGAACAGCAAGATGCTCAGATACAGGGCTTAGTCTCTCACTCAACACCCATTGCTCATGAAAACCAAGATCCCTGGTTTATCAAATTCTACAAAACAACCAAGTCAAAGAATAGTAATGGTGATGCCAAGAGCACAGCCAGCTCTAGTCATTCTAACTACAGCAGACTTTTAGTCACGTACGAGGCAAGTTCACTATTTATTGTGAGTTATCTTGCTAGTGTGTTTGCTCTAAGTTATCTAATCTTTTGATTGCAGCCCCATTTGAATCTGTACTGACCTTTATGCCACATGAAGAAAGTTGGGAGGATAATCACACATGAAGTTGGTTTCTGTAATGCTACTGAAGAAGAAGCCAACTGCTACAAATTTATAAATCAGGTCAATAAATTCAAGGTCATGCACAGTTGCACGCAAACTTTGAAGTAGCAAGTCATCTCGTGACCATGAAATTAATTTCATTTCCCAAATTCTGGCCACAAAGAATTTTGGACAAAAAAGAAAGTATCCTCCTAATGCCCAAAAACCAGGCACGAAGATTACTTAAAGAGTTGACTTAGTTTTAGGGGAAAAGAAAGGAACAGGTGATTGCTGTAGCTACGTAATTTATGACAAAATTGAATGTCTTTCCTAATAATCAGAGATGGAAAATTGTTTTTGTTATTTATTTAATTTGTTAACTATAACAAAAGGTGAAACTGAAATACTAAAATTTGTCATTTCATAGCTTTATCCCAAAAATGTCACAATCAATGAACTGGTGAGTAACAAGTTATGAGATGCCTCTATGCATTGCAAACCAAGGGACAGAATTACCTTCAGTCAATCTGTAAGAAAGCACTAGGCACGACAATAGGGCAGATGATCTGGTCCTTAAAACTTGGTTGCTGCTGGAGAACAGATTTTAGATCCCATCTAAAATTAGCTTCATACCTGACTAATACATCATATTTTCAAAAATCGACATGATAATCTGGTATACTTAATGAATGAACGATGTGCATAAGCAAACAAATGCAACCAGACTCAGGTGGTAAAATCAGATTAAAACTTGAGAATGAAGGCTTTACAACATTTCAGAGTTTGGCCAGGAGGTTGAAATTTATATTGGGTATATGATTATTACAAAGTCATGAATGCATGTATGTACTTCCAGAGAGGAGAAGGAAATATCATAAACATTCGAGGAACTGACGAATTTCTTTCCTTTTAAAAACAAGAACCATACAACGCTGCAAATACGAAAGGCACAAAATCAATGATTTAGATTTTATATACAAAAGCATAAATCGTAAAGCTAACCACCCAGTATAGACACTAGCCGATTATCCGAACCTCTGCTATCAAAGGGTACCCCACCTCTATTCTTCCGTTTCTTAGAATTTCTACCTCCATTGTTATGCGCTGCAGAATTCAATGCATTTCGATCAAGCATCAGGGTATCAGCAACCAAACACTTAAACTTGTCCCTGAAGAAATTATGCATTGCCTGAAAAACTCCTTCAAACAACAACTTCGACAAATCAGCTTTAAAAGCACCTGACTTTAACCTTCAAAAAACTCTAACCGTTCGATGAGCTTTATCAGAACCTGGAGAAAGAAGGATAGCGGAAAGCCATTACTATCTGCAGTTCCAGAAGTAACTAGTGATAAAAGCTTCTAAATTCTTCGCATCAGAATCACCAGCGAGTAACCTAAAACATTACATTTCAGAGGCATAACTTTTTCCCAATCGATTCTCTACCTTCTTCTCTCCCTCCTCAACAGCTTCCGCAATCTGAGACGGCCAAGGGGGGAAAAATCAAATTAAAACAATAATAAAACATAACAGACTAAAAAAAATTCAAACATTATAAAAGGGAATTAATTGACCCATTGAGAAACATTCACGGAGGTCAAATGAACTATATTTCCATCGTTATCAACTTCGTTGACAATAAAATCACAGTACCGTTGCTTGAGAATGCCGGGAAAGCCAGGGAGCTTAGAGATATAACAGAAGATGCCAACTTCTGATTCGTCCATGGTCGTTCCAGCGCTTGCGTAGCATTCTGAAAGAACAACCGCCGATAGAGGCGAAGGTAGTAGTGGCGACGGTGGTGTAACGGTAAGTGGGGTAGGAGGCAACCACGAGCAGGGTTTAACTACAGAGAAGCACCGTGATGATACGAGGTTGTGCCGTTCGTGGTTTTACCTTGTATTCCCAAAACGCAACGTTTTGTGCTTTTTTTTTTTCTCTATTTTCCCATAATTCCATAAGTACAACTTGAGCTCTTTGGTATAGCCGAAAGCTCTGACATTTTTCTCGTTGCGTTGCTGAGAAGTAGAAGAATGGTAGACGCCATTGTTGCTTTAGCCGTTGAAAGAATCGGTGACTTGCTTCTCAAAGAAACAGATTATCTTAGCCGTGTGAGGCCGGAAGTTATCCGCCTGCAAGATGAGCTCAGAAGGATACAGTGCTTCTTGAAAGATGCAGATCGTAGACAAGATGAAGACGACCGTGTTCGCAACTGGATATCTGAAATCAGAGGCGTCGCTTATGATTCTGAGGACGTAATCGACACCTTCATCCTTAAGATCGCGACAAGTAGAGGAGAAGGAGTATGTGGACTCATCAACAACTTCACCAGGCTTCCTGATTTGCACCAAATTGGGAACCATATTCAATCAATTCGAACTAAAATTGGGGATATTTCTGCAAGTATGCAGACTTACGGCATCCAATTTGATGCTGAGAAAGATGAGATCCGACAGAGATTGAGAAGGTCGTATCCCCATGATGAGGAAGAGCATGTTATTAGCTTTGATACGATCACAAGAGATCTCAAAGCTCAACTGATGATGGAGGTAAAGCGAGTCCGTGTTGTTTCTATAGTGGGAATGGGAGGGCTAGGTAAAACCACCCTCGCTAAGAAAGTATATAATGACATTCATGTTAAACAGCACTTTGAGTGTCATTCTTGGGCTTTTATATCTCAGCAATTCTCCCCAAGAGATGTGCTAATTGGAATCCTAATGGATGTTGCATCGGCTCGAGACAAATCAAAATTGGAGAAGTTAGAAGTGGAAATGGCTTCAAAACTGAAGATGAAGAAGATGAAGGAAGAGCTAATATATAGATCTCTATTGGAAAAGATGAAAGAGGAAGAGCTAGTTAAAACACTGTTTGATGTTCTGAAAGAGAAGCGATATATTGTGGTTATTGATGATATCTGGAGAAAGGAAGCATGGGATAGTTTAAAACATGCTTTTCCCAATGGCAAGAAAGGAAGCAAAATTTTATTCACTACTCGTATTAGAGATGTTGCTTCTTATGCTGATCCGTCGAGCACTCCCCTGGAGCCACCATTGTTGAGTGATGATGAGGGATGGGAACTTCTAAGCAAGAAAGCATTCCCAAACGATGTTGTTGTTGACCATGACTGTGCACCAGAATATGAGAAGATGGGAAGGGAGATGGTGAAAAAATGTGGAGGATTGCCCTTGGCAGTTGTTGTAATTGGTGGCTTATTGGCAACAAAGAAGTCAGTGAAAGAATGGAAATTGGTGCAAAGAAACATCAGTGCACATTTCTCCAAGTTACAACAGGATCATCAGTATGGAGGAGTTTATGGTATATTAGCTTTGAGTTACTATAATTTGCCTTTCCACTTGAAGCCATGTTTTCTTTATCTTTCCCAATTTCCAGAAGATTGGCAGATTAAGAAGAAGACATTAATTCGAATGTGGATTGCTGAAGGCTTTGTGTCACGAGGAGAAGGAGATGAAACAATGGAGGATAAAGCAGAACAATATTTGGAGCAGCTTGTTAGCAGGTGCTTGATTCAAGTGAGCCAAAGGGACCACACAGGAAGTGGTGTCAAAGTCTGCCGTATGCATGATCTTGTGAGAGATATGTGTATATCAAAGGCAAAGGAAGAAAATTTCCTTGGAGTTGTCGAGCATCGTGAGCACTCAACAGCAGCAGCAGGAGGGACTTTTCTCTCTACTGTGACAGATCAGTCACGCAGAGCTGCTATTCATCCCCGAGCATCTATGCACGAACAACTTGCACAACTGTTTTGTGTGCCTGTGTTAGAGACAGGTAACATCCAACTGCGCTCTCTTTTCTATTTCGTGGAAAAGAATACATATCAAATGACAAAGCATCAAGGGATATTTATTTTTGAGAAGTTTAGACTGCTTAGAGTTTTGAATATCGAGACTGTGGATCAACATTGTGGTTACTTACCTACAGAATTAGGTAATCTGATTCACTTGAGGTATCTTGGGTTAAGAGGTGCTGAGTTACGCCAGGTGAAAAGGTACTCATTTCTGCCTAGGGATTCATTACCAACCTCCATTGGTAAATTGAGAAATTTATACACCCTTGATCTGAGAAACAATTATACCAGTAGATTACCCGATGTAATATGGAAATTGGAGTGTTTGAGACATTTGTTAGTACCTAATTATTTTAAAGGCCTCCTTCGATTGGATTCATTAAGAAATCTAGAGACATTGAGATATGTAAGAGCTAAGAATCTAATCAGAAAAGATGCATTGTTGCAATTGACCAATCTTAGAAATTTAGCAGTAGAGTTCCAACAAGCTGAGGAAGCTGAGGTGGTTTTAAGATCTCCTATTTTTGCATTAGGCCGTCTTCGTTCGTTGAAAATGAAGATCATGTATGGTTCTTTTCCCAATATGGAAGTCCTTTTAAGCTGTCAAGATCTCACCAAAGCAGTTTTACGGGGAAAAATATCAGAAGATGTTGGTTCACTCAATCACAGCCTGGAATTTCTACCTGCAAGCCTTACCAAGTTAAGTTTGTACAAGTCTCAACTAAAGCAAGATCCTATGTTTGCACTGGAGAAGTTGCATAATTTGAGATTTTTGTCCCTAGAGAGATATGCATATAGAGGTTCTGAAATGGTCTGCTCGGCCAATGGGTTTCGTAGGCTTGAAGTTCTACAACTGACATCATTAGAAGTAGAAGAATGGAGAATAGAGGAAGGCGCAATGCCATGTCTCAAGACTTTACAGTTAAGAAGCTTAGAGGAACTGAGGATGATCCCAGAAGGGTTGACGTTTGTCATTACCCTTCAAGAATTGAAACTCAGTTTGATGGGACTTGAATTTGAGAACAGGGTTAAAGTCATAGATGGAGTAAAAGGTGAGGATTTTGACAAGGTGCAGCACATACCATCCATCTCATTCGATTGATGATACAGTTGATGCAAATTGACTATAGTGTTGACAGAAGCAGCGAACTTAGGAATTTGTCGACAGGGCAAACCATTTGTGCTTGATGAGTTATTTTGTTGTGTCATCAAGTTTCATAGAATTTTCCTTTTTTTTTTTTGGTTAATATTATTATTTTCTTTTTCTTTAATACCTACCAATGTGTCCTAACAATTATTTGCTAGCTACTGATTGATTAATGGCTGCGCAATGCAGCTCTTGGTTGTATGCGAAGGAAGGTAATTTCAGAAGGCTTAAATAAAGAAACACAGAAGTTCACAGGAGTTGAAAATAATTTTCGAGAATTTTATTTATAAAACAATTGATAAGACTTTTTTTTTTTTTAATTTTGCATTTTTCTTTTGAATTTAAAAGAAAATGCTAAATATCTTCTAGTATTTAATTTTAATAAATCGAATTTTAATATATTGAAAATGTTTCAAGTTGGAATAGCCCATTTGGACGAACGATGGAAGGCCAAGGCACCGCGTAAACATGACTCATGAGCAGCCGAATGAAAAAAGGGCAAATAATAAAACCAAAATGTGTCAAAAAAAAAAGGCAATAATTAACTCTTGAATTACTAATTTTTATGCTGAACTTGACGAAAAATTAATTAAAACATGCAAAATTTGATGTTTAAGATTTATTTAGTGATAATAAATAAGGAAAATATATATGAATGTAAAATTTTATGAGAAAATAAGAGAGCTTTTCACCAAAGTTTGATTAAATAGATTATTTTTCAAATAAAAGGACGTGATATTTATCTCATATTAATATTTTTTTATAAAATAAGACTATTGGGTCAAATCACACTCTCCTTCTCAGCTCCTCCCATTAACTAGAAGAGATCCAAAAGCCGGCCAGAGCCAGGATCAAGATTTAGAGGCAGAGAGCAAATCCATACCCTCGATCACTTATTATTTTGAGAGAAAGAGAGTAGAGTAATGGTGACGAAAACAGAGGAGGCGCAACTGAATAGGCTGGAGAGCCAGGTGGAGCATGGTGGCGGAGGAGCATGGGAGTATCTCTGCTTGGTCAGGAAGCTCAAGGTTAGGCGTTCTGACATGGTCTTGAAGCATGGCTTATCGATCTTGAATGACCCCAAGAAGCGATCTGCTCTCGGCCCCGAAGGTGATTACTTTTGGGTTCTTTTCTTTTTCGATTTACTATACTGGGTTTTGTTTAATTGCCTCAATAATTCAATGAGCTCAGAGAGTTTGTAGGTTTCAAAATTTGGTGCTTGATTTGGATTGGGTCTAACAATTACTCATTGTACAATTCCATAAAGTTCTGACCTTTTCAATTAGATGAGTAAAATTTTCAGATTTGAGACTTCGATTTTCTTTTTAGCTGATACAGATACGAAATTCTTAATGACACAGTGGAAACTTTAGCTAGTGAATTGAGTTGCCTGTATCCATTTTACGTGGAGAGGGGAGAAATAGGTTAATATTGAAGATCTCTTGATTTTATGTTGGAAGTGCTTTTTCTGATTATTGTATCTGCTTGCTTTGTAAATGGATTAGAAATTTGGATTCATACATGAAATTGTTCGTAATTTCTAAACTTTGTCTTTCTTCATAATTTACAACTTCTCCCGTCCCCTTCCCCACTTTTTATGCAGTTTACAGAACTTTAGTTCATCAACCTACTTCTAACTAGCAGTTGCTCCTTTCTTTGTGTAGAATGGACTCTATATGAACAAGTAGCAATTGCTGCTATGGATTGCCAATGTCTTGATGTTGCAAAGGTATAGCTTTTTCTCTTTCCTCTAAGAAAACGCTTCGTGTTGCAACATTCTGGCAAAACTCTTTGTGTTGCAACATTCTGGCAAAAGTTAACTCAGATTTTAAAGTTATAATTGCTGTAAAACAGATCACAATCTCAGGTACAAGTTGTTTATGAAATGTTATATTGAAGATAACATGGTTCTTCATCGATGGATTTTGTACCCTTATGGTTGTGTTACTGTTTCAATTAATTATCCCTGATCCATTTACCTTAGACCTCTGTTATACAGGCACTGATTATGTATCAGTAGGTCCTCATGTCATTAATTCAAATGACCAAAGTTATAGCCATGTCTGCCAACACTTGTATTTTGAATGGCAGTTGAATGCAGACATTGACTAGTGAAAAGATTTGCAATTGATTTAAATTTGATGCAACTTGAATTCTGTAACCTTTTGTAGGAATGCATTAAGGTGCTGCAGAAGAGATTTCCAGAGAGCAAAAGAGTTGGTAAGTCAAAATAACTTATAACCAACTGTATTTGTACTTCACTCATGATTTTGTTGGGAAATTGGTTCCTTGGGCCAGAATTCCTACTCATTGATCAATTTCTCGCACTAAGATTTTCCTACGTCATACTTTTTTTTTTTTTATTTTCTTTGCTGCACCATGGGAATGAGGAAAAATTTAGGTTGCTTTCTAGAAATTTTTGGTACCAAGGCATAGGCCTTGATAGAAGTGAGTGCCCATCATAACATTCATCAATTTGAGAACTTATTTGCAAATGCTTAATCTTTTTCAGCAGTTGACAACAATCTAATGCAAGTAGTCATCTTAGGTGCTATGTGAAGGCACCATAATTTTCAACTTAAACCTAACACATAGTGCAATTGGAAATCAGATAAAATTAAATTATGTAGATTCTTAGTTGCTTTACGAGATAATGAATGCTAAATTCTTGATTGCTGATATCTTATTGATTAGTTTTTTAAAGTTTGAATCTTATTAGACTTTCTCCTCTAGATGGTGTGAACTAAAAAGGTTTGAGGGAGTGAGGAATACCTTGTGACTCCTACACAATCGGACTTTTCTTTTTTTTTTTTTTTATTCATTTGCTGCTTATTATCATGCATTATAGAATGATAGACCTACAAGGTTGATGAAGCAATATATCTGATTTTCTTGTTTTGATTAAAGAGGTTTTAATATATATATATATACTGACCTTTTTTACATGTGATGACTTGGTAATGTTATTTTGGTAAAATCTACAGGCAGGCTGGAGGGAATGCTACTTGAAGCTAAGGGATCTTGGGCAGAGGCAGAAAAGGCTTACTCAAGCCTGCTAGAGGATAATTCATTGGATCAGGTCTGTTTGAAATTGTCTTTTTTTCAAACCAGGAAATGTTATCAAGGTTGTTTCACTGAAATTGAGAACTAAAATAAAACAACTTTTGGTTTTCTTAATCAGGTAATACATAAGAGGAGGGTAGCTGTAGCAAAGGCACAGGGAAACCTGTCAGGAGCAATAGAATTGCTCAACAAATATCTTGAAATGTGAGGGCGGGTCTCAAACTCTTATTCTCTTGCAATTCTGGTACAGAACTGACCTTTATTGCTTTGTTGTTTATCTGCACTCCAACTTTGGTAGATTCATGGCAGATTCCGATGCATGGAGAGAACTTGCTGAGATATACGTTTCCCTACAGATGTGAGTTTTATTGTCTAAATTACATGTTAAGAAAGCTAATGTGCCACCAAATTCTTTCAGCTGTTTCCCCATCGTGTACCTTAACAGCTTTGCTTATGGATAAATTAGGTACAAGCAAGCAGCATACTGCTATGAGGAGTTAATCTTATGTCAGCCTACAGTTTCACTATATCATTTGGCCTATGCTGATGTAAGTAATTTCTCTACCCTGGTATATTATCTTCTTATTTAACGACCTCTTTTTGTCTTGGTTTTGTAGCTTAAGAAATTCATGCACTAGTAAAAAGGATCATCTTTGTAAATACTACAGGAAACTAGCTGCACCACTATTTTCCATATCCCTGATTTGTGAAAATACAGTAAATTTCATCCTTTTATATAAATGCTGACCCAAAGCCGATATAGATCCCATTAAAGTGGGCTGAAACACTTCAATGATCTTGCATCCTACTCCAATTATGGATGGCCGCAATGCACAGGACTAGGGGTGTGCATTTGGTCGGTTCGGTTTGAAAACCGGCTAAAACCGAACAGACCGAACTGCTTATAGATAATAATCGAACCGACTGAACTTAATATGAAAAACTGAACTGAACCGACCGAATTTTTTAACAAACCGAACTAACCGAACTTTTTATTTTTTTGCATAAAAATATCAAAACGACGTCGTTTTAGGGTAAAATTATGTAATTTTAAACCTCCAAAACGACGTCGTTTTGATAGTTCGGTCAGTTCGGTTTATTCGGTTTTTCACTATCAAAACCGAAAAACAGAATTTTTTTTAAAAACCGAACCGAATAACCGAAAATCGAATAGACCAAATCAAATAGACCGAAATAACCATTGGTTCGGTTCGGTTTTCGGGTTTGGTTTGGTTTTGCATACCCCTACACAGGACCGACTGACTTCTACATTAACTGTTAAAGCCTAAACTTTCTTGGTTTAACAGGTGCTTTACACACTTGGTGGACCAGAAAACCTTCAGGCAGCTAAGAAATATTATTCATCCACAATTGATTTGACTGGAGGCAAGAACGTTAGAGCGCTGTATGGTATTTGTTTGGTGAGTAACACTCAGTCTTTCAGACAAGTGAAGGGCCATATTTCTTTGTCATTTTCTTTTGTAGAATCAGTGAAAATGCATTTATTAGCTATGTTATCTTGGGAGCATGGAGCTCACTCTTTTTCTTATTGTTTATGAATTATTTACCTGGTAGCTGAACAATAAAACATAAAGAATTTATAATTTGCATTATCCATTCAGTGTACATCTGCCATCGCACAGCTTACCAGGGGGCGAAACAAGGAAGACAAGGATAGCCCGGACCTGCAATCTCTGGCAACAGTAGCTTTGGAGAAAGAATACAAGCAGAGAGCTTCTGGCAAGCTTGCAGTGCTGGCTTCTGCATTAAAAAGCTTGAAAGTCTCCTCATAACTTCTTTGCCATTGTATGAAGCATTCCAATGTTGCCTTGTACTCCAGGATTGTGAGGGCCACAATATAGCCTAGATTAAAAACCTAGGAATTTTCAAATATTCTACATTCCATACAATTGAAACAAGTTTTTTTTTCTTGAATTGTTTTTCCTCGAGTTCTTTTCTTGTTTCTCTCATTGAAGTCCCTAACATGAGGACAGGATGGATTAGTTTGAGTTGGTCCCTTGACAGATTAAAACATCATGAGACAATTAGGTTTTGGGCTCTTGCATAATCTCATATTCATTTTGCTGATTATTCATAGCAATTATTTGTTGTGTGGTGGATTAAGGTTGAGGTTTATGAGTATCTCAACATATATGCACCTTCACATTGATTCCAGTGGGATGTGCAATTGGATTGGATTGGTTTGGTTTGATTCTAAATCAAACCGAATTTATTATATTAAAAAAATTAAAATTTTAAAATTAATGGAATTTAGATTTATTTTTAAAACCGAATTATATTTTATAAATTCGTTTTTTTTTAGATTTGATAATTTATTTATTTTATTTTTTATAATTTACATTTATATATTAATATATTCATCTCTAATTCCCACTTTAAATTTGTTTGTGCTGAAAGGAAAAAATATAATGGTAATTTAGACCATTATTGTATAATATATTAAGCTCATAACCATTAAAAAGACAAATTCTTGTAATAATTTACAATATGACTAGTTCTCATAATTATTGCAAAGTGCCAAGAAAATGCTAGTTCGTTCAAACACATTTGGAGCTTTTAATGAATTGACTCAATTTCAATTCGATTTTAAAATTTTGACAAAGAAAATTATAATTGTTATTTTGCCTAAGAAAATATTTAATTTTTTTTTAAAAAAACTGTTGGTCGAATTTAATAATAATAATAAAAAAGTGGAAGAGATAAGAAAAGCCACCGGGGGCATTCTGGTAAATTGATAGGGAATGCC
>CANXYI010036638.1:0-16240 GCA_948208565.1 Hura crepitans
AGCATCTTTAGCACTACTAGAATTCAAATTAAGTTCAGTTACAATGTCTTTAGCACTACCTGAATTCAAATTAACTTTAGGTCCAATGACTCTAGCACTGCCTGAATCAAATCATATTCAGGTGTAGAATCTCTAGCACTACCTAAATTTAAATCAACTTCAAGTGCAAAATCTCTAGCACTACCTAAATCAAATCAATTTTAGATGCAACATCTCTAGCACTACTTAAATCAAATCAACTTCAAGTGTAGTGTCTCTAGCACTGCTTGAATTCAGATTAACTTTTGGTGGAATGTCTCTAGCACTATCTAAATCAATTCAACTTAAGATGTAACGTCTCTAGCATTACCTGAATGAAATCAACTTCAGGTGCAACATCTCTAGCACTACTAAATTAAATCAACTTTGGGTGCAATGTCTCCAACATTTCCTAAATCAAATCAATTTATAATTTCTTTTAACACTATCCGAGTTAACACTAAAACACCTATCAAACTATAAAAAAGAGAGGTCACCTGTAAGGTACACTTCTCTTTTTAAACTTTGGGTCCCCTCATACATAATTTATAGTCACCTCCCTAAAGTTGAGGGCAACAATAGACACTGGGTTTAGGGGCTCTCGAGTTCAAAGGGCCTATGATGATAACTAAAGATAAGTTTAAACAAGGCAAGGAACCTAAAACCTAAATCCTTATGAACCATTTTTGTACAAGTCTGCTCAACTTGATATAAAGAGGTCCATAGGTAAATCAATAAAGATCGAGTCTAAAATAATAGCCCCAAAACCTATGAACCATTAGGGTTAACCTAAAACCTAAGTCTGCATAAATTTAGTAACCAAAGTCTATATGGACTCGACGCTAAAAAGCTTCCAAAAGTGCGATCTTCCTATTTAAACTCTAATTCCTAATCCTATTAGGACTTTTTTAGGTAGGAGTACTACCCACACAACCTATAAATACCTCCTCCAAGGTTAGAATTAGAGGAGGTAAATTAAAGAATCCAAACCCGTAGGTCTGAGAGTCTAGTTTTTAACTCTAAATTAAAAGCAATTTACTAGTCCTTAACCCACACTAAAAATCTTTCTTTCCAAAACTCAACCTTGACTTTGTTGGTTGAAGCTAATCAAAAGGTAAGATCTAAGGCCTTTATTTGTATTGTTTATCCCATTTGCATTATTTCTATAAATTGATAATCTCCTACGATTAATTGATACATGAGGTGATTCCATGTAATCCCCATGTTGATTATAAGAGTAGGTTATTATTTTAAACTATTTTAATCATATGTAATTGCCTATTAAAATGATGTAATCATTCTATAATTGACACTCTAATTGTATAGACTTACCTTAATACAAGAAAAAGTCTACATGGACTTACTAATTAAATATGTGCATGATTTGAAGTTTATGTGAATTGTTGTTTGATAACAGTCTTTCTTTTATTTTGTATATTATTTTTGGTGTATTCTATTTACCATGTTGACATATCCTTATGCCAATATCATGTGGTGTGGCTATCTTATTCCTTAATATGCATATTATTGATGTTCTAAAGTTAATGTATAGTCTGCACGGATTCCCTTTCATAAGGAGTGCAGTCCACACGAATATATGTGTTCAATACATGTGTGCTTCTTCTTGTAGTTTGTATGGACTTCTTTTCATGAGAACATAGTTCGCATGGATGTATACATCTTATGTATATGTATTCTATCTTTAGGTTTACACGGACTCCCTTTCACGAGGAATGTAGTTTGCATAGACACATGTTTTGAATTCCACTTTGTATAAATGTTGGTATGATCAATCATATTTTTCTTTTGCATTATTAATTTGATATTCTCTTAGCCATAATCATTTTTTGGGCATGTATCATGAACATTTATATTTGCATTAGACATGTTGTTATCATTTTATTTGATATTGTTATTAGGTCCTCACGGACTACTCTTTGTGTTACTAACTATTTTCCTTGAGTTGAATGAGATCAACCATTCTTATTGGATGTGAGTTTTAGGTGGACATATTAGCTCAGACACATGTAATATTCATGAACATAGACTGAAGGCCATAATGAGTCAGCATAGACTTATCGACGTGGAGACATGACTTAATAGCTTATTCTTTATTTGCTTATTTGGTTTTGTACTTTGTATTTCTTTTATTTATTTTAGGTTGTAATAGTTAGATTAATAACCTATTTTACATGACAAAATGCCTAATCTCACATCAATGGTTTTATACATAATTAATTGGCATTTTCCCAATGAAATGGGTTTTGAAGTTTCTTTAATAAAAGTCACAAGAATAAAAACTATTTTCATAAATTGTCATGTGAAAACCAAAGTTCTCAAAATAATCAATTACCCAGTTTGATCTATTGTATTCTTTGATTTTATGTATGTTTTCTATACATAGGTATGTGATTATGTGCTTTATTTTAATTATGAAACCTGCTTGAGAAAAAGGATAAAATTATAAATTCAATCTAAAATTCTATATTAACTTGAGGTATAAATAAGAGTAGGGTCCTAAATCACTCTAGTTTTGGCCCTACAAGGTATTTCCTAACTTTTATTAGGTGGCAAATCCTACTTGTGGTGCCTAACTCGCTTTTTCTAGGCTAATCAAATAGGGATGACATGATATTCTTTTAATTTCTAAGTCCTTTTTTGAGACTCGAGAGGTAAGATTTAAGTTGAGTATTTGGTCATTTTGGTTTGATCGGCTTAGAAAAAGAAGGGATAATAGTTATGTATGTGAATTTGGAAATGAGAGGTCATAATATAAATGCTATATACATGGATGATTATGTGATTATGGCTTTATATATGTATGACCATGTCATGATAAATAAGTTACAAATATACATAATTGGTGAATAATGTATGATGGATTAGCCAAAATGTGCTTAACTCATATTATGTGTTCCTTTAATAGTTAAATGTACAAGATAGTACATTTATGAGATGGCATGAAATTTATGATTGCTTTATAATAGTATCTATGGCATGTTTATAATTTGTATGATATGCATGTATTAACATAAAAGTTTTATTGGCATATGATGACATATATTGAATACAATGTTTGTGTATTGAATTTATAAGTCATATACCTATTTTATGGCAAATATAATGTCATAAATATGCGTAATGCATTTAATATGGAATCATGATGAGATAATGTGTTCATTAGCATATTCATGTAGAGAATTAATGTATGGCATTCATTATGTGTTGTGGCATGTCATAAAACTTTAATAACCTTATAATTATGCTTTTTTCCCAATTTAGTCATTAGTTAGCTAAACCAATATAATTACAAGCAATGTTAAGCAATAATAATATGGTAAAACTAAAAGTAAATGGTTAATAACCCATGCAAGTAAATAGCCTAATCAAATAGATTGAGTGGTCAGCTAGGAGTCATAGTAGCTGCTAGGGTACTTCGTTACCTCTATAGCCTTTGGGTTGTAATGCGTGAACCTTCGAGTTACTTTTTATGTACCGACCTATGAGTTTCATACGTTAATCTTTGGATCTTATTTATAACCTTCGTGTCTGATGCATGTTGATGATATGATTTTCTACCTTCAGGTCTGATGTATATTAACCTATGGATCTATGCTTTTTTTACCTTCAGGTATGATACATGCAGGGCTTATGTGGTTTCGAGGGCCTAGGTGGTCCACTATTACTTTGCTATCTATAGTGTTATTATTTCTTAAGCATAGGCTTAGTAAATGGATGTTAATGAATAATGAACATGTGGATTCAATATATGACATGTTTTTAATGATGTATGTTGTATAATTTCTATTAAGTAGCATATGCATGTTATATGCCATGTTATTGCAGTTATGCATAATATGTTTAATGCTGCATATCATGTTACAATAGGAATGCTCATATTCATATATTATGAATGATGTTAATTGGCATATTTGTATGAGTTATATTGATTACACCACTAAGTTATTGCTTAGCACATCATCTGTTTTTGTGATGCATAGGTAAGGTGACAATTTGAGAAGTAAGCCTCGAATCATTAAGTTTCTAAGAGAGAGATTCTTTTTGTGCTTTATAATATATTTTTGTATCTAAAATTTTATAATGTATAGCTAGTAGCCCTCATGTGGATGTAATTATGGGGAATGAGGCTAAAACTAGTTAAATTATCTATTTTTGGATTTTTAAAGGTCTGTAATAATTTTAAAAGTTGATTTTTGATGCTTGTTGATTGCATGCTGGAATATTTATTACATGCTTTGAGCTGTTGTGCCGATTGATGGATTTAGAGTGATCAAAAGGATTATAAGAGTTGAGAATGATGAGAAACTATTATAGAAGTATTTTTTATTATACATGTTACTATTCATATTTGGTATAGTGTCCCAATACAACCATTAAACTATCAAATTTTTGACATGAGTATATTCCGAATATGAACAGTAACTAGTTTTTGAAATTTTTTTTGTAAACTTGTATTTTTATAAGATAAATTTTTTGTTAAAAATGTTTTAAATGGGATAATATGATAAGAGTTTGGATAGCATAGAAATGCATACACACCTTAGTCATGGTTGGCAACTGACTGATGTCTAGACAGGGTAAAGGGTGTCACGCACACTCTCTCTTTCCTATCTTTTCTTCATTTCACACCTAAAACACCCTAAAACCCTTGGATTATTTATAAAAATAATCCTTGCGATGTCTAAAACCCAATTCTAGCCTTAATTTTGAGAAAAGCATTATTTTGAGATGAAATTAGAGGTGGGAAGATTTAGGATTTTGAACCCCTAAATCGCACCAAGTCTCGAATTGAATCCCAAGTATTTTTTAGGTAACTAGAGATGCTCTAGATCATGAATATGTTTTTATTTTCTAATTTAGAGTTGTAAATATTTTTCTATGAATTTTTCTAATTTTTGTGGTATTATGGAATTTAGTGAATTTGGCATAGAATGAGAATCAAGGTGAATAAAAGCTATAAAATCAAAGCTGAGACCTCGAATAACATCTCTATAAGTGCATTTAATAAATTGTGCATTTATTTATTTAAATTCAAAAAATTCAAGTATGGGTACTATTATGGAATTCATATATGTTATGCATGTATGTATGTAAAATGCCTAATTAATGAATGCGATAGCTTTTATGAATGATGATATGATGAATTGAGTAAAAAAGAGATGATGAAATAATGGTTAAGGTGTATATATGCTTATGGCCGAATGGTGTGAGCATATGTGTGTGGTAGTGTAGTTAGCATGTGTGTGTAGGTAAAGTAGAATAAGGTGTTAAATGTAAGAATATTGGGATGTTTAAATGAATGCCATAAAATAGAATGAGATAAGTAGGAGAGACTGTGGGGGTTAAAAGGTTGAGACCTAAATTAGGTGTGTATAACATGGAGACATAGGTGTGTGAGGTGTAAGTCGTATTATGGCAAACCTATGTGACATAATGGTATAAATGAAATGTGCAATACAATAAGATAAAACATGCACATGTAGAATTAAAGAAAAGGGCCAAATATTAGGATAAATGAATGTGATAATTTATGATAATTCATGTACGAACAAGCAAGAAATGAATAATTATATAACAAGAAGAAACACTAGTTGAAATTATGAATGGAAATGAGTGAGTAGAGATAAGTAGGGGTGTATAGAATAGAAGTAACTTGATGGTGCTTAAAAAAGATATTGTAAGCATAAGTTATGACTTCTAGCATTTGATAAATGGGTACATGAATAGGAAGTAAAACAAAGAAAGGAAAATTGTCTTGTAATGTAACATAAGAAAGGTGTATAATTAAGAATGTGTGATAACCTAAAGCAAATGAACAAATTGGTGTGTAGAAAAAAATAGAATTAAAAAATGAGAATTGACTCATAATATGACATATGGAAAGGTAAAAGACATATTATGTGTTCTAATGATGTAAAGCTTGTAAACATGATAACGTACTTAACATACATGAAACACAAGAAGCAAATATGGTATAAATAATGTCGGTAAATAAGTTATAGCCTATATGATTGAGACACATGCTGGATAGGTTGATAAGTTAATTAGGGAACTATAGCAGCTGCTAAGTAATTATAATAACATGGTTGTAGTTGTAGTGTTGGTCTAATAGGGCCACTGCACATCCTTTTATTTAATGTATATGTAGTCGCAGTGTAGGTCTAATAGGGCCACTGCATATCCATTTACTTAATACTGGTGTAGCCATAGTGTAGGTCCAAAATGCAGACTGCTATGCAACTATTTAATTAAGGCCGATGCAGTAGTAATATAGGTCTAATAGGGCCACTGCACAATTAAGCTCGTATAACACCAGTGCAGTAGCAGAGTAAGTCTAAAATGTGAACTATTATACAACTTGTAAATCCCGTTATCCAGTATCGGGATGTGCCATAGTGAGTATGGGCAAAAAAGTTGGTCTATAAATTGAGATAATTAAAAAGATAGAAATAAAGGAAAGAGAATAACAACAAGATGGGTGAATTAGTAATAATGCAAGTAAGTTTATGAGAAATTAATATCATTAAATGGACATAAGAATTAAGTACAAGTAATCTAAATTAATGATAGGTGACACACAATAACAAAGTAAAGAAGTCATGAATTAGATTGAGATAACAATAGTAGGAATAACTTTTAATTGAATTATAAATTAGAGTAAGGAAATTTGGTAATTAAATAACTGTATATAGGATTAGATGGATCCAATGGTGTGAACTGATTGTGTGATGATATATAAGTGTTAATTCTTCTAGAATTTATTGGATTACATTCTCAGTCAGTTGTTATGCTACTGAATTCTATCTAAATTAATTGGAAGATTAGTTATACTTACAAGATGATTCAACTGCCATTTAACTGGTAAATATACAAGTGAAACCTATGTTCCTAAATGATTAAACGAGAAGACCACAGTAATAAGTTTAAAATATTAGAAATAAGGTCTTATGTCATCCTTTACCTAGTTATAGCAATTGAATCAGGCAAGGGTGTCGTATTTAGTGGCATCAAAATAGGTTTAGGCAATTTTTAGACACATAACAGTTGAGTCATCTTGTCAGCATCTCTTTCCTCCCTTTTTCTTCTTCATTTCTCACCCAAAACACCTTAAAATCCTTCAATTATTATATAGAAAATAATCTTTGTGACATTTAAAACCTGATTCTAGCCTCAATTTTGTGAAAAAAGGCTATTTTGAAGTGAAATTAGAGGCGGGAAGATTTAGGTTTTTGAACCCTTAAATCACACTAAGTCTTGAATCGAATCCTGAGTATTTTTTTAGGTAACGAGAGACACTCTAGATGACGTATATTTTTATTTTTAAATTTGGAGTTGTAGATGTTTTTATATGAATTTTTCTAATTTTTGAGGTATTATGGAATTTAGAGAATTTGGCGTAGAACAAGAATTGAGGCGAGCAAAAGCTATAGAATCAAACCTAGGACCTTGAATAATATCATTATAAGTGTATTCAATTAATTGTGCATCTATTTGTTTAAATTTAAAATATTCAAGCATTATACTATTATGGAATTCATATATGTAAAATGCATAATTAATGAATGTAGCTTGTGTGGGTGATAATATGGTGAATTTAGTGAAAAAGAAATGATGAAATAATGGTTAAGGTGTATATATGCTTGTGGTCAAATGGTGTGAGCATGTGTGTGTGGTAGTGTAATTGGCATGTACGTATAGGTAAAGCATAATAAGGTGTTACATGTAAGAATATTGGGATATCTAAATGAATGCCATAAAATAGAATGAGATAAGTAGGAGAGCCAGTAGGGGTCAAAAGGTTGAGACCTAAATTAGGTGTGTATAATGTGGGGCCATGAGTGTGTGAGGTGTAAGTGGTATTATGGCAAACCTATGTAACGTAATGGTATAAATGAAATGTCAAATACAATAAGATAAAAACATACATAGGTAGAGGTAAAGAAATGGCTTAAACAGTAAGATAAATAATTGTGATAATTTATGGTAATTCATGTATGAACAAGCAAGAAATGAACATTTATATATCATTTATATAATAAGAAGAAATGGTAGCTGAAGGTATGAATGGAAATAAGTGAGTAGAGATAAGTAGAGGTATATAAAATAGAAGTAACTTAATGATACATGAAAAAGATGTTGTAAGCATAAGTGCTAACTTCAAACAAATTCGATAAATGTGTACATGAATAAGTAAAACAAGAAAAGGAAAATTGTCTTGTAATGTAACAAGAGAAAGGTGTATTATTAAGTATATGTGATAACCTAAAGTAGATGAACAAATTGGTGTGTAGAAAAAAAGAGAATTAAGAAATGAGAATTGACTCGTAATGTGACACGAGGAAAGGTAAAAGATGCATTATGTGTTCTAATGATGTAAAGCTTATGAACACGAGAATGTAGTTAACATACATGAAACACAAAAAGCAAATATGGTACAGATAATACCAATAAATAAGTTATAACCCATATGATCTAGATAACTACTAGATAGGTTGACTAGTCAACTAGTGAACTATAGCAACTGCTAGGTAATTACGATAATACAGGTGCAGCTGTAGTGTAGGTCTAAAATGTGGACCACTGCACAACAATTTTATTAAGGCTGATGTGGCTACAGTGTAAGTCTAATAGGACCATTGCATAATTAAGCTTGTATAACATTGGTGCAGTAGTACAGTAGGTCCAAATTATGGACTATTGCATAACTTGTAAATCCCATTATCCAGTATCAGGATATGCCATAGTGAGTATAGGCTAAAACGTTGGTTAATAAATTGAGATAATTAAAAAGACAAAAATGAATGAAAGAGAATAAATACAAGACATGTGAATTATTAATAATGCAAGGTAATGAGAAATTAATGTCATGAAATGAAATAAAAATTAAGTATAAGTAATCTAAATTAGTGATGGGTGACACACAATAACAAAGCAAGAAAGTCATGAATTATACTAAGATAACAATAGTAGGAATAACTTTTAACTGGACTATAAATTAAAGTAAGGAAATTTGGTAATTAAATAATTGTATGTAAAATAATGAGACACTCTAAATGCATAAATGAAAGTTTGCATGACCCTTTTGTATTACCTTATGAACACAACACTTGTGCTCATCATAAAATATGAAAACATTAGGTAAAGATTAATTGATTATAAACCAGAATAAAAGGAGGAGTATGTGAACTTTATGAAAAAGTGTGGAGTAATAAATATATTATGAATAATTAAATGTAAACCTATATAATTATCTATGTGTATTGCATTGTAAGCATGATATGTGTAATCATAAATCAAATGAAATACCTATTTGTTGCATGATTCATTGAATACACCATTAGGCTATATGCTTAATGCATCATTGTTTGTGATATGTATGTAGTAGATAATAAGTGCATGTAGATGCCTCAAGAGAAGCATTACAGATTAAAGAGATACACCTTGTGGTATTTCTATTACATTTTGCATAATAGGTATAGATGGCACTCATGTATATATAAGTAAGGATGTGGGTCTAAACCTTTGTATGGAAACATATATACTCAGAGTCTTCTACTATGGTAATACATATTTATTATACAAATTTGTATGTCTTTAATATAGATAAAATAAATATGATACTAATGATGGTAATAAATGGATGTTATCATGATAATGTGTGTGAATGGTGGATAAGATTGTGAGGATCAAATGGATCCAATGATGTGAATTGATTGTGTGATGATATAGAAGTGTTAATTCTTATAGGATTTATTGGATTAGGTTCCTAGTTAGTCGTTATGCTATCGGATTCTCACCAAATTAATTGGAAGATTAGTTATACTTATAGGATGACTCAACTGCCATTTGATGGGTAAATATACAAGTGAAACCTATGTTCCAAAATGATTAAACAAGAAGGGTAAACTATAGTAATAAGTTCAAAATATAAGAAATAAGGTTATGTGTCATCCCTTGCCTAGATTTAGCAACTGAATCAGGTGGGGGTGTCACAGGTTTGTAGTTATATTCATAAATGACATATTGGTACATTCTAAGAACAAGGAAGAGCATGATAAGCATTTGTGGCTAATGTTACAAAAGTTAAGAAAGAAGCAATTGTATGCCAAATTCATCAAGTGCAATTTTTTGCATAATGAAGGCCATGTTATATTAGTTAACGGGGTATGAGTGGATGCCAAATAGATTGAAGCCATAGTTGAGTAGAAATAGCCTAAGAATTACATAGAGGTTAAATGTTTCTTAGATTTGGTAAGATATTACAGATGGTTTGTGAAAGGTAGCCTCTCTACTAAATAAACTATTATAGAAGAATGTTAAGTTTGAGTGGTCTATAAGATGCCAAGAGAGCATTGAGAAGTTAAAGGCTATGCTAATTAAAGCTCAAAGCCTTACATAACTAGTGTCAGGAAAGGACTATATGATTTATAGTGATACATCATGATAGGTAGTGGCTTAGGCATTAAGGCACTTAAACCTCATGAAAAGAACTACCCTACTCATGATTTAGAGCTAGCTACTACTGTTTTCTCCTTAAAGATTTAAAGGCATTATCTATATGGGGAGAGATGTTTTATTTTTATGGATCCCAAGAGTGTTAAGTATTTTTCCACTCAAAAAGAGCTAAATTTGAGAAGAGGTATTGGATGGAATTGTTCAAAGATTATGATTGTGCTATTAACTATTATCTAGGCAAAGCTAATATGATAGTTGATGCCTTGAGTAGAAAGTTAATGGCAACTTTAAGGGTAATGAATGTTCATTTAAAGTTGTCATATGACAATTCTATCATGGCTAAGATAAGGCTGAAACTTAATTTGAGTCAACAAGTAAGAACTGCTTAAGGAAGTGATGATAAGTTGAAAACAATCATAAGGCTGATCCGAGAGGGGAAGCCGGCAAGATATAAGTTAATAAAAGGTCAAATGTTTTACCAAGGCAGATTATGTGTACCTAATGATAAAGAGCTTAAGGGGTTGATCCTATATAAGGCATATAAGAGTTCTTATGCCATGTATTTGGGAAGTACCAAAATGTATCAAGATCTAAAGATGCATTATTAGTGGTATGGCAAGAAGAGAGATATCACAAAATATGTGACAAGATGGTTAACATGTCAATAAGTAAATGCTGAGAATCAAGTGCCATTAGAATTGTTACAGCTTTTGGCAATACCTAAAAGGAAATGGGATCGAATCACTTAAACTTTGTCATTAGTCTACCTTTGACCCAAAAGAAGCATGATGCAATTTGGGTGATTAATGATCGATTGACAAAATTAGCTCATTTCATACCTGTAAAGACAAACTCTTTTTTGGAAAAGTTAGCTGAGTTATACATTTGAGGGATAGTTAGATTGCATGGTGTGCCTAAATCCACAGTATTTGATAGAGATCCGAGGTTTACCTCTAGGTTTTGAAAGACATTGCATGAAGCTTTGGGTACAAAATTGAGTTTTATTATAACTTTTCATCCATAGGTAGATGGTTAATCTAAAATAATTATTCAAGTTCTTAAGGGTATGTTACATCGATATGTCATTGATTTTGAAAGTAGTTGGGACATATATCTACCTTTAATGGAGTTTGCTTATAACAATAGTTATCAAGTGAGTATCAAGATGGCACTATATGAAGCTCTATGTGGTAGAAGATGTCGCACTCTTTTGTGTTAGATTGAGTTAAGTGATGATAAGGTTATGGGATAGGATTTGAGATGTTGAAGAAAAGGTTAAAATTATCAAGGATAATTAGAATATTGCCTCTGATTAATAGAAGTTTTATACAAACTTAAAGAGGAAAGATATAGAGTTTGAAATGGATAGTAAAGTGTTTCTAAAAGTATCTCTATGGAAAAAAGTTCTTCGCTTTGGTCAGAAAGGTAAGGTTAGTCATAGGTTTATTGGCCTATTTGATATAATTGACATGTGGGACTAATGGCTTATAGGTTTGCTTTACCACCTAAGTTGGCAAAGATACATAATATTTTCCTTATGTCTATGTTGAGGAGATACTGATCGAATCCATGTCATGTGATATTAGTGGAAGAAGTTGAGATATAGTCTGATTTGTTAGATGAAGAACATATTCAGATTTTGGCAAGAGATGTGAAAGAGTTTGGGAATAAGTAGATTCTTTTGGTTAAGGTGTTATAGAATAACCACAATAGAGAAGAGGCAACTTAAGAGTGTGAAGAAGTAATGAGGCAATAATACCCTTAGTTGTTTGGTTTAGGTAATTTTGGGGATGAAATTACTTAAGAAGGGAAGGTTGTAATGCCCTAAGAGAATTAGCAAGTCTAATTATATTAATTATATTAATAATGGCATAATTGAATTTTTTTTGTTGATTGTTAAAAGATACAAAAGTTCATCAGTTGGTAGATTAAAAGTGCATTTTTGCATTTTTAATAGCCTTTAAAGAGAATTATTACTTTGTTGAATGATGGACCATTGGATGGAGACTAAGATTAAATCTTAACCATGCATACAAGGCATATATAAAGGGAAATAATTAAGATTTGGGAAGAAATTCATTTAGGAAAAAAATCATAATTCTAATATTCTCATTTTCTCTTAACTTTCTAGCAATCTCAAAGGATTCTTCTAGAGTTTTTCTCATTCTCCTTCCATAATTCTGAATGTAAGTGGTTCTTGAGTTTTTATCATGCATTTGCTTCATCTTTAAGTTTTTTTTAATTGAGTTTCTACTAGTTTTGTTTTTGTTATTAGTTTTTTTTTTGGCTTTAAGAGGATATAGGAGAGTTTTTTAGGCTTAAAGCCAAGGGAAAAGCTATGATTGAGATATAAATTCGATTCTATATGATTTATGAGGTTCTTTGCTATGTGTATAAACTCAAACCATGATTATCTTACTGTTATTTGCTTATTATTGGAATCTATTGATGGGTTTATACATATTTTGATCAAATCCATGTTCTATAATAATTTATGGATTTTTTGTTTAAACCTGAGTTTTGTTAATCTAATTTGATATGTTTTTTTATGAGAAAAATACCCTAGAATATGTGTGAATCGATTATTTTTTGATTGGATATGATTTAAAGAAGATATGGATTGAAAATCATGAGATTTGTATGAGTATCTGCTTAAAACCAATCATCAGTCTCGGCCTTCTTGTAACATTTGATAAACCCAGGGTTATGAATAGTACTTCCCAAGACATGTATAGTGTTTTTTGAGACCCAGGTCACACAAATGTGAGAGAATGGAAGTATTAATCATAATATAATTTTGGACAAAATTTGGAATGAAAATGAAGTCTTTAAGATGGTTAAAAATAAGAGCAAAGTTTTATGGCAGTGTAAAGTGAATAGTAACTTAGTTTTAGCTAAGCCATAAAATATTTAGTTTTTACTTAGAAAAATCTAGGATCTATATAACCTGATGCATAAATATACCAAATTGTCTATTAGCATTGGAATTAGAATTTTTAAACATCGGAAGACATTTTCTAAAGATCGAGTAAAGTTAAAAAGTAACATTTTAATTGGTTTCTATTTATTTTTTAGCATGATTTTTTAAGGCATTTAAGTTAAGATATAAGAGGGTTATTGGGGTCATTAGAAGTGTTAAATAAGGCTTAATTGAGAGGAAGAATTTTATTTAAATAATGGATTAAAAAGAGAATTATGCAAGCCATTAGATTAAAAGAAGAGATTTTGGCCCTTAGATTTGGAGACCATATAAAAGGAGAGTCAAAGTCTTCAAACCAAAAAGTCATGACATGAATAGTGTCCCTTTATTCACCCCAAAGCTGACATCCATAAACCCTTTCTCTCCTCTATTTCTTTTGCTTCCTTCTTTAATCTAAGCATACAAATGCACTTTCAAGCCTACAAATCAACCCTTCAAAGCTTAATAAGACTATCTATTACAAGATATCAAGGTTTATTTTGGAGATTTTTCCATTTAGAGAAGTTAATAAATAGTGACTTAAATTTTATTGGGTGAGTTTCTTTTAGTTCTCTTATTTTTATAGGAGCTTATAAGTGCCTAAGAACATATTTCTAAAGTTAGATTTGATTTTTGATGGTTGAATGAATTTATATGAATTTTTATAGGTTGTATCTAACATAATATGTAGTTAAAAGGGACTACAGTAATGATAAAAGGAATAAAAAGGTGTAATATAGCTTTTGGACTAATTTCAAACTCATTTTGATAAGTGTAGTCATATTAATATGTGTGTGTATGTGTGTGATATGGCTAGATGTATATGTAAGTATGTGGTGTAAATTAGCGTTAAATGGTGTTGCATGGTAGTAATTGATATGAATTGTATGTGAATGGTGTTAATTAAATGATGTAATATGTTTAACTTAATATGGCTGAAATTGGTATAAAAGGGTTATTGAGGTGTTATGGCTTTAATGATATGTGTATGTGTATGTAAATGAGAATTATGTAATATAAATGAATAAACAATTATGTTATGTAAGGTATAATGTTTTGGCTGAATAGAGTGTTATTGTTGTATGTGTTGATAATCTGATAAAATGTTAGATATGAGTGTCCATATGGTTATATAAATTATGAAGCATGTATGTGAATGTTGTGTTGTTAATTAAAGCATAAAGAAGAAGGTTATTGTTTTGTTCTTAGTGTGGCTAAAAGCTTTGATGGAATAAATATACACTTGAATGATCTTAGATGATATCTTATGATATGTTGAGTAAAGGTTTGATATGTTAAATGGATCATGATTAAGAATTTAGTTGCAATAGTAATATGGTTTAAATATGTATGATACATGTATATATGTATGTTTAGTGGAATGGTTTGAGTTACATGCAAAGTCAATGGTTTATGAGATTTATGAATAAGTTATGATCATGATATAAAGGCTTATGTAACACTTGTAATTTTTTAATATTATAAATAGGGACCCCTAAATAATGAATAGTATTTTTGAGAATATGGAGTGAACTGAGGTCATAAGATGATAGAATTAATTAAAACATAATTATGGGTGAAATTTGGGATCAAATTAAAGTCATTTAAGGGGTTAAAATAGACTATAAAGTTTCCTTACCGGTATCCCGTGATTAGTGACCAGTTGAAGTTGAATGATAAATTATTTTAAAAGTGCTAAGAAAATTCTGAAAATAGCATAACTTGATGATAAAAAATTCTAACTAAGCTAATGGAATTGGTTTTGGAATTTTCTAAGATCGGGAAGTAATTAAACAAAATTAATTTATGACATCATTACCCAAAAAAATAAATTTTATTTGAGAAAAATTTTGATTTTTGGAGGATAATTAAAACACTGATTTTGATGATTGTTAGAGCCATTAGCTTAATTTTTGGATACTTGGAGCATGAGATATGAATTTTTGAAAGGAAAATTGCTAATAATAAATCCTAGCCATCCATTTAACACTTGGTACCAATCCCACCCTTCATCCCATACTTAAGGATGGACTCTAGAGCTTTTAAACAGCGACCATCTTCTTCCTTTCCCCCTAACTTGATGCCAACCCCTCTATGGAACCCTAAGATTTCTTTCTTCCTTTTTACCGTTAAAACACCACAAAACTTGCATCTAATTACACCAAAATAGTTGGAATTCATCTTAAAAAGGCTTAGAAAGGGAGTTATTCAAGTGAGGTGAATAGTGACTAAGGTAAGAAAAAAGGTTTTTTTTATTCCTTAATATTTTATAAGATGGGAATTAGGTTATTTAGTGTATTTGTAAGCTTAGATATTAATTTGGTTACATGTAGAATTTTTGGTGAATTTTTTATTATGAGAAATGTGTATGTTTGTAGACAAAGAAGGAGGAGAGGTGGAAAAGAGAAAAGGCTAAGCTTGAAGAAGGAATTACGGCCATTTTAGAGACTTGAGTAAGTGGATTTAATGATTCATGCATTTTAATTAATGAATTTGTTTAATTTAGGTATGTGTATGGAAGTTATATGTTTGTGTGTCATGGCACTAGTTTGTATGAGTATTGATTAGGTATGATATACACCTAATATTTAGAACCTATATGATAAGAAAAATGAGAAGAAAATGTAAGGTATAGTTAGGTACATTGAGTGGTCGAATGGTAGGGTTGGCATAATTTAGTGGATATGTTTATTATCAAGTAATGATTTGTGTGTAATTAGTATAAATTAAAATAGATAATGTATCATAAACACTTATATTAAAGAAATGAGGAGCTTAAATGGATTA
>CANXYI010036821.1:0-13683 GCA_948208565.1 Hura crepitans
GTGATTACCTCTGAAGACAAACATTACACCCAGGGCCGTTTGCAACTTTGGAACTTCAAATCTATATAAAGAATGGGTAATAGGCCCTTCTTAGGACACCTAGGCTCACTAGCTGAGGATGGGCGATGAGAGCAACAACAAGAGGCAGAAGACTTGAGAGGGATTTCTTTTCTTTTCCTTTTTTCTTTTTTTTTTATACTTAACATAACACTCTTTTAGTTTATAAAATGCTCAATCGTGCTTAATAAAGTAGTCCTATCTAGCTGCATCATATTGGCATTTTATGATAATCACAATATGGCATTAATGTAACAACACATTTCCTCATTTAATCAAGGGAGATCTTAGTTACGTCTTAAACTCCTATTGTCAATAAGCCCTAATGGGTTTTCTTGATAGGCCATTTTCTCTAAAGCCCTAATTATTGTATAGGATGCCTTTTTTCAATTTTCACCCTATCAAGGTGCCCATTTTAGTAAGGTCACCGTTTGTCGATTTTTTACTTGCAAGGCTTTTATTTCTTTTCTTTTTCCCATTCGTTTGTCATTATCCATAGAACCTCTTCAACCTATCTATATTCATAAGCTCCTTGAATTTGTTTCCAACATAATTTGTAAGGATTTTAATGTCCTTTGGCAATATTTGCTTAAGGATGAATGGCCCCTCCCAATTTGGTTTAAATTTTCCTCTCAGCTCAGTTAGCCTTGGCCTTATCTATTTAAGGACTAACTCTCCCTCTTTTAACTTATGAATCTTCACTCTTTTATTGAAAGCATGTGCCATGCTTTTTGGGTAAATTTGATTGTGATAATTGGCTTTTAGTCAATTCTCATCTAGCAAGTTCAACTGTTGGAACCTCTATTTGACCCAGGCAGTCTTGGGAATCTCTACCTCTGTCACTACTCTCAATGACTGGAGCTCAATCTCTATTGGAAGCACTACCTCTGTCCTGTACACTAAGGAGAATGGAGTAGCACCTATTGAAGTTCAAATTATAGTCCTATATCCCCAAAGAGTAAAAGGAAGCTTATTAGCCCAACCTTTGTAAATTACAACTTTCTTGGCCAAAATCTTCTTAATATTCTTATTTGCTACTTCAACTACCCTATTGGCTTATGGTTTATAAGGGGAGGATTTATGGTGCTAAATCTTGTATTTTTGTAATAGAGCCTTTGTTTCAGCCTAAAATTGGACACTATTATCTGAAACTATATAGTGGAACCCCATATCTATAGATTAAATTCCTCTCTATGAATCTGGCCATCTCTCTTGCTCCCAATTTCTTAAAAGATTATGCTTCAAACCATTTCACGAAATAATCAATTACTACTACCACAAAATGATATCCGTTTGAGGGATGTATCTCCCTAACTATATCTATCCTTAATGCAACAAATGGCTAAGGGGATGATAAATTGTGAAGTTATGATACTAGCACATGTTTTAAATCCCCATACTATACACACTCATAAAACCTTTGCACATAGTTTCAGCATTCATCATCTGTAGTAAGCCAAAAGAAACTTTGGCACATGATCTTTTTGCCTAACTCTAAACCATTTATATATGTGCTGCATGATCGTATGTGTATTTCTTCCATGTCATTTTTTGCCTCCCTCTCCTCTAGAGAATGAAGATAAAGACCCTTTATTTGCCTTTTGTATAGGATCCTATCTATACTACTGAACTCAGTTGACAATTTCCTCAATACCTTTTTATCCTTATCTGTGGCTTCTTTAGGGAAGTTTCAATTTTCTAAGTAATTCTGGATATTATAAAACTATGGCTTATCTTTCTTTTTTCCAATTTCCATTATCTGCTATGTCTCATAGCAAGGCCTTTCATAATTGGAAATGATTATCGGCTTCATGATTACCCCTTTTGGATTATCACACATAGAAACCAAGGTAGCCAATGCATCTGCTACCTAATTCTTATCTCTCAGAACATGACGGAAGGTGCACATTTTAAATGGTCCACTGATAGATCTTAGGTATTCCTTATAAGGAATTAATCTCTCTTCATGGATTGTCTACTCTTTGTTTGTTTGATACACTACCAATGATAAATCCCTAAATACTTCAACTATTTTCGCACTAAGGGCCAACAATGCTTTAAGTCTGAATATGTAAGCCTCATATTCTACCATGTTATTTTTGACATTATATCTTAGCTTTTTAGCTAGTGGCAATTTATCTCCTTTAGGGGTTACTAAAATTACTCCTACTGCTACCAATTTATTATTCAGTACCCCATTAAAGTACATCTACCATCCTTAGACTACAATCGAGTTTAGGTTTTCATTTGGGAATTCAAACTCCAATTGCTCACCTTCTAATGGATGATTAGCCAGAAATTCTGCGACTATTTGCCCTTTTATGGTCTTCTTTACTATGTAATGAATCTTAAATTCTTAAAGTAAGAGAAGCCATTTACTTATTCTACCTACCAAAGATTATGCCATCTAAAGGTATCTTAACGGGTTATGTTTGGACACTACCTATACAGTATAGGATTTGAAATAGTGCCTCAATTTCTTTGAAGCCCACACTACTGCTAAGTAAATCTTTTTCAGTTCCACATATTTGACCTCTTAAGGAAGAAACTTCTTGCTCAAGTAGTAAATTGCAAATTCAACCCCCATCTAATTTTCCTGCATTATCATAGCCCTAACTAAACATTTTTTTTATAGAAAGATAGAGGATCAGTGACTTTTCATGCCTTAGTGGTTACAAAATTACCAGATTTAGTAGATATTCCCTGATTGTGTCGAAAGCTTTCTAACAGTCATCCTTCCAATTGATCGGGTTGTCGTTTCTAAAAAGTTTGAAAATAGGCTCACATATGGCAGTGAGCTTTGCTATAAACTTGTTGATGTATTATATTTTACCTAAAAATCCCCTTAACTCTTTTTCCTTTTTCGTGACTAGAATTTCTTTAATTGCTTTAACTTTATTTGATTCCACCTCGATTCCTCTTTGACTCACAATATGCCCTAAGAGCTTTTTGGAAGTTACCTTAAAGACATACTTTTTTAGATTCAAGCACAGATTGTACTTTTTTATCCTCTTAAAGAACTTTTCCAAGGCCTCAAAATGTCCTTCCCTTGTAGAGGATTTTATCATCATATCATCAACGTACACTTCCACTTCCCTGTGAATTAAGTAATCAAGAATCCTTATAGCCATCTTTTACTATGTAGCCCTAGTATTTTTCAAGCCAAAAGGTATAACCTTACAATGGAAGGTCCCCCATTATGTGATGAAGGTAGTTTTTCTCTTGTCTATAAGAATTTAATTGTAACTAGCATATCCATCCACAAAACTATACATTTTGCACATTGTTGTGGTATCAATCAGCATATCTATATGAGGCAACAGGCAGTCATTATTTAGGTAGGCTTTATTCAGATCCCTATAATTTATACACATCCTAACCTTACCATCTTTCTTATCGACCAAAACCACATTGGCTAACTGTGTCGGATACTATACCTCTTTCAAGAACATGGCTTCAACTTGCCCATGCACTTCTTCTTTTATCTTCTCTACCCATTTTGGTCTCATTCTCCTTAGTTTTTGATTCATTAATTTTGCTTTTGGGTACTTATAGATGTCATGTTTAACTACTTTCTCGATCTACCCCTGGCATGTCTTCATAGGTCTAGGCAAAGACTTTTTCATATTTCTTTAACATTCTCTCAAATTTAACTCTCTCTTCAGGAGTTACATCATATGCAATTAAGATCTGTTTAAGATTTTCATTGGTGTTGAGACTAAATGAGATAGTATTAATTGAAGTAATATCAAACATTCTATGTGTGCCTTGATTATAATTATGGATGATGTAGTTAGATGAAACATCACAAAAATAAGCAAAATTATTCATATTATTAACAAAAGAAATAAAAATATCGTCATGAAAAATTTTAGGTACATATAAATTCTCAAAAGTGTTTTCAGAAGGGTCTTCTTCTTCTATCCTCTTCTTTCCATTCTCTTGGAGCATGGCATTAGTCAAAATCTCTTCCTTGGGTTAACTTTCAGCTTGGTCAAGTTAGTTATCATTTCTTCACCCTAAAAATCTAAAATGATTTTTATTTCATTTGTAACCTTGTTAAGCACATCACTAAAAATTTCAAACCTCAACACAACGTGCCCTTTGATAATAGCCGACACAGACTCTCCATAGTAGTTGACATTCCCTACAGCTCGAACGAAACTTTCTTATAGTGGTGGGATACCTTTTCTTATCTTCTTTGGTTTTAAAGTCCCTGTAACATATCCTAACCTTTTCCAATCTATCTATCCCTGAGGCTAAATGGCTGAGATTAAACCTTTTGAAGCACGTCCTAATCTAGCTCCGGGTAAATAATTCATTTTCTTCAGCATATTTACCACCTTAGGATCATCCCTTTCCTCTGAAAGGATCCTAGTGATATGGAAATTGTTAAACGGTTGGTTGGCTATCTCGAGCATTGAAACATGATTCTCCCTTGTAGCCCTTATCATTACTATCTCACCATCATGGTGAAATTTTTTCGTCCGGTGTAATGTCAATGAAACTCCTCCTAACTTATAGAACCATGGCCTTTATAAAAATAGAGAGAAATTCATAGGAATATCGAGCACTGCAAACTCCACATCATCTATATGCACCACTATTTTAAACCTTGACCTTAAAAGTCCCATACGTTTATCTCTTCATATTATCATAGGCCATGATAGTATGCTTAGATTGAGATATCATTGAATCTTCAATCCCATATTTAGCTACGGGTTTAAGCGGATACACATTGATTGATGACCCATCACCAACCATTACACATGTTGTGTGCTTGCCATTGACCTTAGCTTTTATGTATAAAGGATAGTTATAGTGACATCCTTCAGATGGCAAGTCTGTATTAGAAAAGTTAACCATTATTTTCTCCTCTCCTATAACCATTGCCACTAGCTCATATGGCGATATGGTTGTTGAAACTGTTGCAGCACATAAGGCTTTAACCACATTTTGTCGACAAGAAGAGGATTGATGTAGTATATCCTAGATCAAAATCTGTGCAGGAGTCTTCTTCAGTTGCTTCATCACAGAATCCTCTTCCTTTTTCACAACTAAGGGAATCGGCTCCCTCTCTACTTTAGGTACTACCTGACCGCTTTGGGTTACTACTTTGGTCTCTCTTTTTTCACCTAATTTCTACTCTAAATCATAATGTACCCATAAATCTTATACCTCTTCCTCTAACTCACTTTCACTGTCTATGGGAACCTTAACTTACTTTTGCCCTTCTCTTCACTACCAGGTATTCATTCATATATAAGTCTTAAAGCACATGCCATCTTCGACAAACCTAAATTGACCATATTAATGGGTGGAGGAACCTTTGAATAAGCACCATGACCTTTTTATTTCTGCTTTAGATTAGGGATCTATCTTGAGTTGATCAAGTCTTGAATTTTATCCCTCAAAGTATGATAGTTATCTATGTCATGGCCTGTATACTGGTGATACTGATAGTATAAGTCAGATTTGTGATAGGGCTAGCCATCATTTCTGAAAGGTCTAGAAGGAAGAGGTTAAAGCTTTCCTTCTTTTTGGAACTAATTTAGACACCAAGGAAATGGATTGCTTAAGTTTGAATAGTGCCTAGCTATAGTAGATACTTTAGCAGTCTTACAAAAATTAGTTCCACTAAAACTTATTCCATTCACATTCTTAGCACTTGGATTCCTTCGATTGATGAACCCTCCTGAGCTCTTTTTTCTAAGTTGATAGCTATATCTTTTAGTGATTCCCAAACTTTTAGCCCATTGTCTTTCAAGCATTCCTTCAAGTAAGGATTAGTATTTTTGATAAACATGTGAATTTGGTTTAACATCTCTAGCTTCCTCTTCATCTCCAGAACCCTAGACCTTTATCTTGTCAAGTAGTCTATGAAGGTCTCATTGGATTTTTGTTTAAGTAGCTCGAGGTCTTTCATGTTGACCTCTATGTGAGTGCTGTAGTCGCATTGCTTAATAAAGGCTTCTATGATTTTTCCCTAATCCTTTTTCACTTTCTTTTCTAGCCCATGATACTAATCAATTGCTCTTCCTTCCACTGTCAGGCTACAATAAGCCACCTTCTATTTTATGCTAAGCTTGGAGGCTGTCATAACTTTGGCATACTACTTAATATAGGCTCTCAAATTAGTAGTCCTATTAAACTTAGGTAATTTAGGCATCTTGAATTTGGAGGGTAAGATCTCTTTAGATTTCTAGGGTGAGCTCTTCAGGGTCTATTCCTTTACCCAGATAAATGAGCCTGGCCATTGCTTCCATTTTCCCCTGTAACTTTTTCATGGTGGTATCCTTAAATTTTTAAGGTGCAATTAGATCTTCAGAAATACTTTAGATTAAACTATTTAGCCTTTTTAACCTTTCCCCTAACACCTGTAGCCTATTTGCTAGTGCCAATTGCCCTAAAGGTAGCAGCAGTCTTTCCAGTAGGTGTGGCTACGATGTTTTCATCATGTGTCAGTTAACTGGTAGTAGGAACGACCTTAGCAATTGCCCTTGAAATCATGTCCATCATCCTTTTCTCAAACTCCTTAAACTTTTAGTCCTTTCTAGCTTTAAAGTTCAAAGTAGAAGAACTGCTTTCTTCTTGCCCTAACATGTATATCAAATCATGAGTTGTAGAGGTGAGTCTTTGTCTAGCTATTCTTTCATCTATCCATTATACTAAGCAACTTAAGGATCTATGATGGCTACAAGACAAAGGTTTAGAGATGATGGAATGAGAATGCATGAAATGCAGATTAATGCTGATGTGTACAATAATAATCACAAGCAAGAGCCTTCAAAACTTATCACTTCTTATATATGAGGTTAACATGTTCTTTCTTTGGAAGGCTTACTTCTGGGACATTGGGGGCCCCGATAAGTTCAAATAATGAACAACAGATAGCTGAGCATTATTTCTTGCATACAAAAGAGCGCATGTAAGATATTTGGCCTATATACATTAGGCACATTTAATAAAGTTAAAATAGATGGTCTAGCCTATTCCAGTTAAAAAAGGCCCAATGGGTTTGACAACATTTTGAGATGATTAAATCATGCTTCATGTATATTGACCCACATAGCATATAATGCATCATTAACTAGGGTACCTAGGAAAAGTCACTATTGGTCATTGCATCAGCTAATGGATTCATCATGCAAGTTATGGTCATCCAAGCATAGTCCCTCCATAATGAGTCTATCTCATCATGAGCATACGACTACCTAGTTCACCATTTCATATAACTTATAGGTACAAGGATTTGATTTGATGCCACCTTTAACAATCTTCTAATTTGAGTGAAATAGGTTCATGCTTTAGAATGACATCAGGGTATAAAACGGACGCTTAACTTATTTTAAGGCTCTAGAATGTGATGTATTTTTGAAAAAGAATAATATTATAAAATCAAAATATGAAGTTCCATATTATTTTGAGGTACTTTTGGAGCATGGTCTCATAATGTCCCCAATAGAGTCACCACTACTCACGTCTTTTTTTTTTTGGTCGATCAAACTGAAATAGCTGAATACTCAACCTATGCCTCACTCCTTGAGTCTCATAAGATGAAAAAGAAACTAAAGGAATCTTGAGCTATTTCTATTTGATTAGCATAGGAAAAGCAAGTTGGGCACCAGAAGGTAGGAGTCGCCACTTGACCAGAGTGAAGAAATACTTTGTAGGGCCAAAAGTAGAGTGGTTCGAAACCCTACTCTTTTTTATATCACAAGTTAATACAAAAATTCGATTTGAATTTATAATATTATTCCTTTTCCCAAATGACATTTTACAATTAAAATAAATTTTGTATTCATGTATGAGGAATCACGAAACATATGTACAAAAAAATAAATAATTGCTTGAAGTTGAAATATCATACATGAAATCAAGTAGTTGAGTATCTTCAGAACTTTTGTTCTCGCATGACAATTTTAGAAAATGGATCTTATTGCTGTGATTTTTATTAAGAAAAATTAGAATCTATTTTATTAACAAAGTACCAATTAATTAAGTATAAAATGATTTTAATTATCTTTTCAACATGTAAAGAATCATTTTCTACCTAATGCGATATTCATGGAATATATCAGGATTGAAAATAAAAATATCATACATAAAATTGGGTGATTGATTAGCTTAAGTACTTTGGTTCTCCTATATCAATTTTAGGAAAATAATTTTTGTTATCCTGACTTTTATTAAGAAAAATTAAAAGACATTTTATTAGCAAAACACCAATTAATTAAATAAAAATATTTTAGTTATTTTTCTAACGTGCAGAAAAAAGTTATTTTCTACTTATTACAGCATTCATGAAACATATAGGGAAATAAGTGGACAATAAAATACATTACATGCAATTACCTAAAATACATCCTAACTGAATAAATAATAAATAATAAAAATAAAATTACATTTTAAAGAATCTAAAATACAATTTAACAAAAATAAGTGATAATAAAGGAAATCAATAGAAAATAGACAGAACATAGAATAAAATAGATAGCAAAAAAAATAAAGGGTCATTAAAAGGTTACTTCATCGAGATTTAAGGAGGCAGCTAAAAAAATAACAATCAGGTCCCAATAAATCAAACAACTTGCATCACAATAAAAATAAAATATTAGTATGCAAAGCAAAAATAGAGAGACAGACAAAAATAAAATAAAAATTAATAGTCCCGTAAATATAAAAATATTACACAAATAAATTATCACATCTAACTAGTAGATGGACAAGGTAAAAAGAAAAATGAAAATAGTAGAAAAAAAGGGTCGGTTGACATACCAAGTATATTTTCCTTTAAAAATGATCTTAACCAGACTGAGAAATCGTGACTAAATCTTTAGAAATCTCAAAAAATGGTGTTTTAAGAGTGTATTTTTGCTTTTTGGTGTCTTTTTCCTAAAAAGAAAACCAACCTTTTTTTGAAAAAATAAATTTTGTTTTTATACACACTTCCCAAGAAAAAATGGCCTTTTTGTTAGGCAAAACAACCATTTTAGCCCAAAAATAGCCATTTCCCTATAAAAATGGCCCATCTTTGCAAAACGACCTTTTTTCTTGGGATAACAATTGTTTTGATGATTTTTTTTAAGATCTTTGAACTGGATGTCAAAACCCTATTTTTTGGGATTTTGTCTTTTTCTTCATCATTAGGTAAACCGAACATCGGAGCCCCAGACCTAGTGTTTATAAGTACTAATTCCAACTATGTTCAGGTCATCTCGGTAGTTGCATTATTTGAGTATTTTTTGTTGAATGCATGGGCTAGATCTTCCCAGTTCACTTTCACCTTCTTTTTTGAACTGTGGTACCAATCTTGGGCTTACCTAGTTAAAGGCAAACAAAATTAGCTTGTTATTCATGCTTGCGATAGATGGGTCGACATTATATCTATTGTAAAATGCTTTAAATAAGTTCTTTGGTCTAAAGCACTATTGAACTTGCATAAATTTGGCATTTTAAACTTGTGGGCACAGTGTGATCAGGCTTTAAGCTGATGTCTTCTAGGTTGATGTCTTTGCCCCTAGTTACTAGGTGCATCATAGCTTCTAGTTTTTATTTTAGGACTTTAATAGGATAATTCACTTCACAATTTGGTTGTGGAATCCAATCATAACTTGGCTGAATATGAGGTATTTCTTCATCAAAAACCTAGTTATCCTCTTTATCAGCCATTTTTTTACAATTATTAGCAGTAAAAGGTTAGCCTTTATCTTATAGTGCATATATATTTGACATTGCACTAGTTAAGGTAGCCATCATTCTTTTCTCCATGTCTTGAAAGATCTCATTTAGCATAGCCTTTGTTACTACTTCAACTTTTAACATGATTGCTCTTTTTGGTAAGTTGTAGATGGATTAATGGTAGCTGTAAAACATAGGGTTAGTCATGATACATGAGTTATCTAAGATGATATGTGCACTTTATGTATGAATTATGAATGAATGTGATGTATGCATATGTGCAGATACATGGTATGGATAGTTAATGCATGAGTGACAAGATGCATGATCAAGAAGCCAATGAACTTTTAAAAGATGTTACCTTCAATGCATGGTTAATGTGTTATATGGTAGTGTGAAGTGTACTATTTCACAATGTATGCATACTAGATTGTGACATGAATGTATGAAATAGAAAAAAGCTTAAGTTATGAATGAGATATGTATGGATAAGTATAATTCAATGTATATTTGCAATGTATGAGTTATCATAAAAGCATGAAGTTTATGTCATAAAGTAGGTACACTATAATGTTATGCATATTTATACATCAACACAGAAAAGGATACATGTTAACTGTAGAAGGACAAACACAAGCAATAAGCCTTCCAACATTATTACTCCAATACATATAGTCTTAGCAATTCCTCTTGGGTGGGCTTACCAAAGCATTACTAGGTGATACATAAGTTGGATTATAGGTCTAATTAGGCTTAATGACCTCTCATATTTAAAGCGCATGCAAAGAATAATGGCCTTTAACATTTTATTTCTATTTAAAGTGAAACTAGGTTAGGCCTATTTTAGATAAAAGGCATAATATGCTTGGCCCCATTTCAAATAAGGCAAAATATAATAGGGCCATAAAGTAATCCTATTGTAATTGCAAACTCTTAGGGTCATACAAACTATGGGAAGTTGCTAAGCTTAATTATATAGGCTTCATGGTTTGGTCTAAAAAGGTTTCATGGTTCACACAAGTAAGGGTCCCTCCTAATGAGTCTTTCCCATCAAAGATAATAGTGACTAGTTAGTTCACCATTTCATAGACCCAATGGTAGGAGGCTTGTGAGTGATGGATATGCTAGTAATGCCCCATTCTTGAATGAAAATTGTGTTCATGGTTTGCAACACCATCAATGCTAAAAAGAGACATAATTTGTATATAATGAAATGTATAGGATTGATAAAAATTAGACTATTAAAAGGCATATTATTTGGGCACTTTTAGATTAAATTCTTAGTCCCCAATAGAGTTTCCACTATAGATTTTTCATGTATTAGGGATAAACATTTAGTGTTAAAGTCGCCATGTGGCTTTATCCTAGGACCTCTAACATTTTAATGGGAGAGGGTTCAAAATTAGATCTTACTTATATGATAATAATATACCTTCCTTCATATTCTAATGTTTATCAATCCCGTATCATGTAAGCAAGCATTTTAAATGAAATCATACATGTCAATTTTTTCCATAAAGAAAATAAATTGCAATATTTAGACCATAAATGTAAATTAACCATCCACAAATTTGGCCATTTATTAGTTGTTGTTTAGCCTATCAACTACTCATAATTCCATATAAATTGGTAATTATTGCCAAAGAGATTGGCCTTTGTTAAAATTTTCACATGATTTTTATTAAAGAAAACTCAAAATCTTTTTATTAAGAAAACACCAATAAAATATATAGCAAGCAATTAATGTGAGATTAGGCATTTTATATGTAAAACATGCTATTAAACTACTATTACAACACAAAAATATTAAAAAGAAATAAAAGGTACAAAACCAAATAAGTAAATAAAGAATAAGCAATTGGTCTCATTTCCATGTCAGCAAGTTTGTGTGAACTCCTTATAGACATTAGTCTTTATCCATGTGAACTATAAAATGTCACAAAAGATATGTCCATCTAGACCTCATATCAAGTATGGGTGGCCAATATTACACAACTCAAAGGAAAGAGATTAGTGACACAAACAGAGGCACATAAGGACATAATAATAATTCCAAATAGATTAATAACAACATGCGTAATGAATTTACAAGTAGATATGAATAATCATGGAATATGTCCATATGATGATTATGAATTGGAGAAGGAAAAACTAATCTTGCAAAGGAGAATATAGATGCATTACAATGATTTTTTTGTTGATTATATTTTAAAAAATGTATCTGTATGGACTACACTACTCATGAAAGGTACATAAAAAGCACAAACATGAAACATATATCTGTGTGGGCCACACTCCTTGTGAAAGGGTGTTTGTGTAGACTAACACATAAAATACATATTCTCATAATATATATCCACGTAGACTATGATTCTAGTGAAAGGGAGTCCTTGTAGACAAAATATTAATTCCTAAATATCAATAATGTGTATATTAAGATGTAGAATCATTATATTGCATTTTTAATTGCATAAATGCATATAATAACATGCCATAAAGTGTTAAAGTAGAGGGTATAAGATAAGCATGAAACCATTATTGAACATTAGTCTATACAGACCACATATCATATAGATATTCGAATAACTGGTCCATGCAAATATTAACATTCACTAATGTAAGTCCATGCAATTAGGGGTGTTAGTTCTAGAAAATAAGGATGATTACAACTTCTAATATTACGATGAAAATGTAATAAAAATAAATTTAAAATGTTAACCTACTTCAATAATTAATGTTGGGATTACATAGAATCACCTCATATGTCAATTAATCCCAGAAGATCCTCAGTTACAAAAATGACACAAATAGAATGAATAAAGAAGAAAAATGTTGTAGGCCATAGATCCCACCTTGTAGTTAGCACTAAGAAATAAGACAATGGTTGGGTTTTGAAAGAATAATTATTTTAGTGGGGACTTAAGATTAGTAGAGTGAATTTTGCTTTTGAATTTACACCTCAAACTCTTGGAATTGTGAGTTTTAATTATTTGATTCCTCTCTCCCTTTTCTCCTATTGGAAAGGGTATTTATATGTTTAATGGGTTGTTCTCCAATTAAGAAGAGAGGGAGTTTCAATAGGATTAGCAATTAAAGTCAAAATAAGAAGATTAAGTTTCTAAAAGCTTTTTGATGATAGGTCTATGTAAACTATAGGTTGGGGATGCTCGATGCGGACTTGTGCTTTAGTTTACCCTAGCAGGACATACGCCATTAGACTTATTCCTCTATGCTAGTTTTATGCTAGTTCATATAGATATAGGCTTTAGTTTGTCTTGGTAGACTATGGGTTGTAGGCTCTATTGTTTTAAGTTGGGTTTTTGTTAGAAAATGTGGAGTATATAGTATCATGTTTGTGTAGACTTACATAAAGATTATCTATATGAATCTTGGCTTTGGGTTTGTTACCTTATTGTTTGAGCCCATCCCTAGCTATCATCATAGGCCCAAAAGGTAAGATGTCTATAGTGATTATCCCTTAAGCATTCTATATATTAGTTCTTACTTTAGTGATCTCTTCTCTATTCAAAGCTTTGATTACTTCTATCTCTAAGGCCATAGCTTTTTAGACAATTGCTCTTATGCTAGTCTTTACCACTTAGAGCCATCTTTAGAAATATGGTATTTTAAAGGCTACTAGACTGAGTCTTTTCCTTGGAGAGTTCAAGTACATGATGATCTATAGTAGATATATATATTAGCAATTAATATGAAGCATGATTTTAACTTATACTTTCATGATCTAAGCATTATGACACATGATTACATACATTTCATACATGTACCAAAATATGTGTTATAAATGCTAAGTTGATAATGAGAATCTAATTTATGTATAAGAATGCTAATGGGATTTTATGATGCATGATGTGTGCATGATGTGATATACATGTATGACTGACCTATATAGTATAGATGGAGGAGAATGATGTGTTAGTGGTGTAA